>LPNX010777044.1:141939-208904 GCA_001517045.1 Pseudotsuga menziesii
CCTTCTTTCCTCAAGTTTAAAGTAAAATTCCAAAATACTTGGCTAAGAAGATTAAAGAGCTTTCATTTGATTTATCTAGCATTTTAGTGCTTGAAGTTTGCTTGCCATTCTTTTCAAGAGGCAAGCAAAGATCCTAAGGCGGCAAGCTTTCTAGCTTGCCTTACTTAGTTGTTTCATTTTTTTTGTAATCAGTTGCTACTTCGCTTTTTTCTGTAAATTTTTGCATGTTGTCCAAAGACACTTCCAAAGTGTTTTTGGGCATCTTTCACTGACATACGCTTGCTGGTTTTTAGCAGGCCCATTAAAAAAGAGAAGGAAACTCTGCCCGAAATCAGCTTTTTCGAGCATTCGGAGCTCCCAGGAGGCTTTCCCCTTAGCTGGGCCTATTTATTTTGCATATTGTAAGCCTTTGGATCCCAGATAACAAGGACCAAAGAGCATTCTCTGCTGAAGCATTGTAACCGAAAATAATAAAAAAACAAGTTTGAGTAGGCTCAGTAGAGCCCGGTCCCCATCCCCCTTGGGGGATTTGTGTCGGTGTCATTTTCTGTTTTCTTATATGCTGGTAGCGTAGTTGTCCCTTTTTTATCATTTTATGTTGTGTTTAAGTTGTGCAAAAGTAACCTAAATACTTACCCACTGCACTATACCGAAGTACCATAAGGGAAAAGATTTGAGCAGTGTAGTAATTAAAAAACAAAAAAAACAATTTTGTTATGCACTGATAAATTAAAATAAACCCCCTCGCTTTCCCGAGTACAGGTTCGTGGATAAGGGCTTGCCCGAGTACTGAATTTGGAAAGATACTGCAGGGTTTTATCTTTTTTCTAAATCAGAAAACTTGTTCTAATTAAAATAAACCAAGACTCCTTCCCCGTATGCTCTACACCGCTGCAGCTTGTCTGATCAGTTGGCTGTATCAGAAAGGGATACGAGTTACTAGATCTAATAGGAAAATCCACACAAGTAATTTTCTTGAGAACTTGGGAGGTTGCAGAGAGTAATCACTACAGAGTCAGGGGACTACTCTAAGCAGGTCTATCCTCGCCCTGTTGGACACTTGGTATTACTGCTTTAGCACTCAGTTCGAAGGGACTTGACTTGTTGGGCCAAACCCATAATTTACCCATTCCTTAATCAATTCATTTAATAATTTAAAATTTACAAACCGAGACACTGCAATACTTTCACTGAGACTACACTAGCAACCCTCTTTTGCAAGCACACTTTTCACTTTGGCAGTGGTCTTTTCTATTCCTTTTTTGCATAAGTTAATCACGCAATGTGTCATTGAATTTTGTGTATCCAATTTGAGCTAAGGTGTTGCCAAGGTTAAGTTTTGTTTGCAGTAATTGGTAATTTCTTAAATTCATTCATTCCATAATAAAACTCCTAGAATTAACTACTTCTCTTGTAGAGTAAAAGCCTTAGATTTTACTTTTCATTAGGGTCCACCCCCCTTGGCTTCGCTAGGAGTTGGCCTAGACGGAGGAGCTGAGTATCAGGTGACAGCACTTGGCTCGAGCTTGCCCCCAAGGTCGCACCCAGTGGCTTGAAGATTTCTGCCACGTGACCCGAGGTGCGAATTAGGCGGCAACAGGGGGTCTTGAGTGGCTCGATTCCCTTAGAATTAACAATCAAATAGGGTATTCCAAGGACTTTTTTCCCTTATCGATTATTTCTTTGCCTAGCCGAGTTATAATCGATGAGTTTTTCTCCTGCTACCTCCAAAGCTGGAATGCCCAAATTTGGCAGTGAGGCCTTGGGGGGTTATTAGAGTCCAACATTAAAATATGAACCTACTAGACACTATTGGCATGTTCCATGGTCATTTCCTAGGTCACGGGATGCATTAAAACATTGTTTGCAAAAAAATTTCCCAAACGTCCTCGTATTTTTTTATTTTTTTATTTTTGACTATAGAGAAACAATTAAATTTTTCAATTAATTAAACCATTTTTCCTATGGTTTAATTGAAAATTTTCAAAGACTTGTTTTCTAAGCCAAAACACTCGTTTAACCTCTAGACACACTTATCATAAGTTTTAAGTGATTATTTATCACTTAAGTGAAATTCTCTCCAAAAAAAGCAAAAAGTGAATAAAAAATTAGAAAAAGGGAAAATATGGAGAAAAAACACATCCCCAAATCAGTGGGAACTTGTCCCATACATGTTCCAAGTTAATTAAGGATGATGTTGGGGCTAATTGGAGACCAAATCAAGATCAAATCAAGTCGATTCAAATTAAATCCATGAGGGGGCGAATTTCTCCTTAGAGGGGCACATTTAGCCATGTAAGAGCTCACCTCTTGCTGTATATGTGTCACAGAAAAAGGCAGGGGTGACCTACCTTATGAGAGGTGTCATTTACCACCTCTAGTTCACTCTAGTTCGCCCCCAATCATCTCAAAAAGCTCCAACACTTGGAAAATTCGGCCCCCTTGAGGTTTGCTCTCATTTTTCCTATTTAAGCAAGGCCTTCTTCCTCATTCTGGACGGAAGCAAGGAACCTCTGCTCATGTACTATTATTGTTTATCTGAATAATATTGAGACTTTGGAGGTCCATTGGTGTTGATGTTCCTGGTGAATGGTGTATGCTCATTGAGATAATATTGTTCTAGTTTGTTTATGCTTGGAGTAAATTGGTAATCGATCTAGCTTGGAGGGTTTTTATTAAACACATGGGGTAAATATTTGACGTTTCAATTTATTTACTGATATTTTGGCTTATTGAGATTCGAGAGTAGCATTTTTATTAAGCTCTATTCATGCTCCTTTTGGTTTCCATTTGTTAAATATACTAGATTTGATCCTTTTTGTGAAAGTGTGAACATGTTTTTTGCAGGATACGACATTGGAGTAAGGGGAAGAGCTCAGTTGCATCACCCTTTTCTTCAGACCTTGAGGAGTCTACATGTTCTTGTGCCCATCAATGCCATGCCTTCGAATCTCAGAAGGATTCAAGCTTGAGCAAAGCTTTCTCTTCTTCATCTTTCAAACTCAAAATTTCTCCTTCTTCTGGTTACTTGTTAATTATGCTTAAGAAATAGATCTGCTCTTTCTTGCTTAGTATTTCGATCTCGTATTCTTTAAGCATTTAGATCTGATTTGTTTTCAAAAGAACTTCATCATTTGATTAGATCTAAAGCTAGAAATTTGTACTTACATGCAAAGAAAAATTCAAAAATTTCCTAAGTAGTACATGATCTATTGGGAAAACTTGGGCATGAAATGAAGCCATGCACCTTCCCTAGAACACAATGAAGCCATGCACCATAAGGAACAAAACTTGTAATAAAAAAACCAAATTGTTGAGTACATATTATGGGCATTTTGTCACTTTAGACAACATACTATTTTGGACATTTTACCATTTTTGGACCATGTACCTACTCACATTTAAAAAATTAGTTAATAGTTTGTAGTCTTATCATTTTAGTTTTTTAGTTTCCTTTTGATAGTTATGGAATTATGAATGACCATTAAAATCCTAACCAGTTTCTTTTGGGACTTTCAAATATTCTTTAAGGAATTTTAAAATTTAAAATATTTTTTGTCATTCCATTTTTTTTGGTCCCAGGAAATTTGGGGGGAACTCTTAGCCATTCATGAAACCTGTACCCCTATACCCCCTCCTCCCTTTATAGAAACTCTTATAATATAGATTTTTGTCAATCTCTTAGTATAAACATGAGAATTTCTCTCAAAGGAGATCATCATGTGGGGAGTTCTCTCTCTTGTATTCATTATATTGTGTAGAATGCTTCTCCTTTTTATCTGGGTGGCATAGTGCATTTTCACATGGGCATTTTCATTGGTTTTTGTGTCTCCGTGATGCTTAAAACTTGCTTACAAGATAGCAGAAGCTATCAACACCATCTGCCTCACAATTATACATATATGCTAATAGTATTTTATTGTCCTCTTTTATTTCTATGTGATGACTGCAATTGACAGCTTGAATAGCATAATATAAATTAATTATTTTTCCATCTGGTTTTAAATGCAGATTAGAAAAAGAAATTGAAATTGATATTTGTATTAATGCCGCTGAAGACCAAAATAGGTCAAAGGGATGAGTGACTACAACCAGCAATCATATCCAAACAAAAAAGCATGTATTTTACTAGATATCAAGAGTTATTAACATCATCTTTATTTTCATGAAAGAGAACACAACACTGCAGCCAACCCAATGAGCATAACGTTAAAGAGTGTGCCTGACAGTTCTGCTAATACCAGCATGGCAAGCAATCTTTTCAACTTCTTACAGGAACAAATTATTAGGATAAAATAAAGAAAAGAGGCTAGACTTCAAAATGAATGCACTACCTACAATTTAAATGAATATCACAATATCCATGTTTCAGACAGGATTTCCCTTCCCTTTATTCCTCCCTTTCCATTCTGTAATATTAGTTTCTCTTTTAAGAATTCCAATGTCTAAATTCCTTATTTCTTGAAAAAATTCAAAATGCATGTTTCCTTTTTCCCATTTCTATTCACTATGGATTTTCATATCAAACACTACATTGCTGCAATGACGTCATGTGATGGCAGGAATCAATTCAATTACAAGAACCTAGTGAGATGGGCTGCAAAAGAATTAAATAAATTTGTGTTTAGCCAACCTCAAACATAAGGCTGTACTTTCCGTCTCTGTTCCGCATCCTTAGGTAAGATTGGCATGCTTCTGGATCTTCACCAGGTGGTAAGAGATATATGTCATAGGTTTCTTCCGTAGTTTCTGTATGGTTTGGGGAAATAACAGCCCTGATTTGATCTTCGGTCAAAGTTCGTGATGACTACAGTCACAGGCAATACTATAATTGAAATCTTGAACTTCAAAATTGTCAGAAGAATGACATCTTACATGAAATCACACCTTCAATTGGAGAAATGCAAACATACTATACAGAACTAAAAAAATCAAATTACCTTTAAAATATAAGTGGGAGTCTGAAATCCAGAAAATGGATTGAACTTGTTTTTAATTTTAATATGGGCAGTTTGCAAATCTGGCTCAATATAGGCTTTGTACATTGGATAAACCTGTAAAACAACATGATTATATACCCTTAGGTCTTTTCTTGCAAATATTTAACTTCTATCCAGAAAGTCACCACCTTCTATTACAAAATCCATGAACTTTGAATTTTCCCTCTAGAAATGTACGTAAAATTATATTATCAATCAGTTTTTCATTTTTTTTAATAATAAAAACATACTTTCTTGATGAACCTCAAGTACACGAACAAAAGGTAGTTCCTAACAAGCTAGTTTAACCACCACACAAATATGGCTGCAAGACTACGAAAGTACAAAGTATAGGTGAATAATGAAAAAGGAATTACCTCTCAGCAGCCATGATGGATAAAAGTAGCTGGATAGGAAACAAAGTAGTTAAAAATGGAAAGTGAAAGCTAGTCAGAGTCCTCTATTGAGTTCTTAATTCAAGACCTTGGCAACATGACCTATGTTGGGCCTGCACCCTGTGCGCCCTACTGACATACAGAAAACACGGAAATATATTTTTTATCACATACTACATAGTGTTCATGGTGCTCACTTGCACCAATTGTTCTCCAGCCATTTATGTTTTTAGCTTTATTTGGCAAACATGCATTGTTGAGTAGCCAGATCAATTAATGAAATTACCTTGTTGAAGGTGCATAGGATAACCAGATGGCTAGGTCCGTTACCTCTACAGCGTCCTTGATTAACTTTGGTTCTTTCTTTTACTGGTAGTTCACTACTCTATTAGGCTTTTCATTTGAAAGTTTAATTGATTGGCCTGATAGTTGAATTCCCTCCTTTTCTTATTAATTTACTGGCTCCTTCAAAGCCTCAAAGTTGAAACTATTCATGATGGAATTTATGAATTACCCACCATTGAACTCCTCTACAAAACTTGCAGGCATGGATAATATTTGCTAGTTTTCAGGGTTAATCCAAAAGTGTTTACACTATGTCTGGGGGTGCTTCATGTGATGGGGGGCATGGTGTAGAATGTCCTTGGTTGTACCATGATGGACAGACACATGGGAGGTGTCTTGCTCATTGAATGCTTGACCCTGTATGGATGCTTATGTGGCATTCTTCCTTGGAGAGCTGGAGACCTAGAAAGTTGGTCATTTCTTCATGCAACATGCACATGGAGGTCGGTTTCTTGCTTAAGAGGATGACTTGCCTTGGAGGTGGTGATGAAATTGTCATCGATGCCAACATGGACTTGCAGTGGCCCCACAGGTCATCATTGATGCCACCAAGTCCCACCTGTAGTACCTTGGATCCCTTACAGAGTGGGTTTGTGCCTTGAAGCACCTTGTACCTAGTTGAGAAGGTCCTTGTACCCACAAGGATGGATCTTGGAGCCACCACCTTGTTGAAGATGCTGAATACCCTACTGATGGTGTTGAAGACCCTAGAGATGGTCCTGAAGCCTTGATGGACAATGGAGAACTCCTAGATGGGTTGGAGAAGCATTAATGACCCATTTTGTGGTCATTCATGCTCTGGTGGTATCATAGTATCCCATGAGAAGACCCAACTACCCCACAGATGATGCCATGATGGATCTTGACCCTTGAGGGTCTCCTAGTGTGGTTGAGGTGGTTGAAGAAACCTATGAAGCCTCTTGCTTGTTGAAGAAGCCCTAATGAAGTCCTTGGACCCACATTTAGTGGTTTGATGACCTTGCAACACTTATTGGGGTCATGGAGCTCTTATATGATGATGATGACCTTGTATGATCCTTGACATGCTATGGAACCCTTGGTATGATGAAGAAGCCCATGGAACCCCTGATGAAGACCATGATACCCTTGCAAAATTCATGGAGCCCACCATTTGCACTTGACATGGTTAGATGGCATGATGATGTGGTCTTTGGTGACTTAATGAAGTCATGGAGCCTTGTGAAGACCTTGATGTCCATTGCTTGCACTTGATGTGGTTAAGGCACCCACACACATATTGGCTTGATGGTGGTCCATTTAGTGACAAGCTTGAAGCCCATGATAGCACCTTGCACATGGAATGCCATTAAAATCCCTAGTGGCTTGATGCAACCCTATGAATATGTGGAGGACACTCCCATGAATTTTAAATGACGTGGTTGACTTTGAAGGATGTTTTAAAAGAAAATAATAAAAATACATAAGGTGGTAAGAAAAATAATGGTACAAAAAGTTGGTAACAAAGGAAAAGATGCTTCCAAGTCTATCAAAGATGCTATATCCATGTCCCCGGTCTTGATCAGTCTGGATTATTCCAAGGAATTTCAGATATTTTCCTCTGCCTCAGAGAACAACATTGCTAGTGTTTTGCTTCAAAAGAATAAGGAGGGACAAGAGCAACTTATAGCCTTTATGAGTAGAGCCTTGCAACATTCAGAGTTGAAGTATACCACGATGGAGAAATAGGCTTATGCTCTTGTCAAGTCCCTTAAACATTTTAGAACTTATGTGGGATACTGTAAAATCATTGGGTATGTACCCCATGCCGTTGTCAAGGATACCATGTCTCAACAAGATTGCCTAGACATCAAGGGTAAATGGGTTTCAAAGATTCAAGAGTATGATTTAGAGATAAAACCTACTAAGTTAATTAAGGGACAGGGTCTTGCAAAGATGTTGACCCAAGGAAATGAAAAAGCCTTAGGAATAATTTGCCAGAACAGTGATCCAGAACAAAGTGTATCAGACGAGCTTCAGAGATTAGAGCAACACCCTTGGTATACCGACATCATCATTTTCCTCTGTAACCTTACATGCCCTGATCACCTACTTGGCCATAAAAGAAGAGCATTAAGATTAAAAGCAACTAAGTATTGTTTAACAAAAGATGGTTTGGGTTGGAGAAACCCCGACGGTTTAATACTTAGATGTGTCGATGAACCTGAGTCCAAAAAACCCGTGGTTGAGTTCCATATAGGATTTTGTGGTGGACATTTTGCAGCAAGAACAACCACCCATAAAATCCTTAGAGCAGGCTACTATTGGCCGAACCTTTTTTCGGATGTGCACAAGTCTGTCAGAGTTTGCCCCCGGTGTCAGTTGTTCACCGGAAAGCAACAGATGAAAGCCTTACCTTTAAAACCAATAGTAGTCCAAGCCCCTTTCCAGCAATGGGGGCTTGTTTTCATCAGTAAGTTCAAGGATAACTCGAGCAATGGTTATTCTTGGATACTCACCGCCACTGATTATTTCACCAAGTGGGTAGAGGCGGTACCCACCAAGAAGGCAACTGACGCTGTAGTCATGGATTTCCTAGAAGATTGGATTATCACAAGATTCGGTGTCGCAGCCAGAATCATCACAGATAATGGCCCATGCTTCAGTTCCTTCGAGATGTCATCCTTTTGTTTCAAGTACGGCATTGTCCTATCCCATTCATCCAACTATTATCCCCAAGGAAGTGGACTAGCTGAGTCAAGCAATAAAAACTTAATGACCATAATCAAGAAAACTGTGGGTGATAATAAAAATGCCTAGGATAGCAAGATCAAGTTTGCATTATGGGCCGATAGAATCAGAAAGAAAAGTTCAACCAAAAGGAGCCCTTTCGAACTTGTCTATGGCCTAGATGTCACCTTACCAATCCACTTAAAGCTTCCAGTGTATCAACTTCTCCAGACCTTTAGCTCAGATCAGGATGCCATTCAAAACAGAATCAACCAGTTGATCGAGTTAGATGAGAGCAGAAGAAATTCCCTTGACCAGAGTATCAGAAATTCAGACAAAGTCAAGAGAACCTTTGATAGATCTACCTGACCTGGATCCTTTCAAGTAGGTGACATAGTCTTGCATTGGGACAAACGGCGGGAGAAACCCGGGAAACTCAAAAAGTTCGACAGCTTATGGTTGGGGCCATATATCATTGATGAAGTAGCAGGAACAAATTCTTTCTATCTGAATGACCTGGAAGGAGAAAGGTTAATCCTACCAGTGAATGTTTTTCTCCTCAATCTGTTCTTTGCCGAGATGGTTTGATGCCTTTATTGGCATCAGTGGTTTCAGGGCCAATTTTTAAACTTTTCCCTGCATGTATTTTTAAAATTTCATGTATCATATTGTCGTATTATAGATGTTTTGTACCATAGCACTAACCTTGAATATTTTCTATTGTATATTAGTCTTGTAAAATATTGCTTTTTGTACATTATATACTAATTCTGTACATTAATCTGCTTTTCCAGTTGGTTTCTTTTATCTACATGTTACTGATAAACTTTAATTGTTGTGCAAGACCTAGAGATTCTGGAGATCTCACATCCTCTTCTTTGATCAAAAGATTAGTTAGAGCATGTGTCCCTAGATGGAGCCAAATGTTTCCTACTAAGTCATACTTAGTTGATGTTATCAAGTGAGCCTGGTGAACCGAACAAAGATCATTTGTTCGGACTTCAGAAGACCTTCAGACTTGCTTCTAGGAAGTGTTTTTTTATCTACCACATGTTCATACCCCCTTGGGGGAGTTGTAATAAAATGTTCTAGCATGGAAGTGTCTATAAAAAACTCGGTCTCCTGGACTCATTTGTCAATCTGATCAGCCCAGAGTATTTTTTCCCTTGGTTATTATTGCTTGTTGAATAAACAACTGATAATTTCTTATTTTTTCACTCAATACCTCCAAAGTTGGGGTGGTCGGCTTGACATTTAGGCCTATTGAGGCTATTAGAGTCTGTGTGTCAATGTATAAACATGCTAGGCATTATGGTCGAGTCATATGAACATGTGCCGAGTCCCCCTAGTTTTTATTTTTTTGAATTTTGAATTTTAATTTTTCCACAAAACTTAGGCTATTTTTTAATAGTCTAAATGGAAAAATTGGTCTTGTAATAAAAGTGGGGTTAAAAGTCAGTTTCAGTCATGGGGGTGCTCATTTTCTAACTCGAAGCACCCGATAAACCCATAAACCCACTTTTCCTAAGTTTTGAGTGATTTTTCCATCACTCAGGTAAGAAAATCCAAAAAAAATCCAATATTAATTAATTTAATTAAAAATTAATTAAATAATGGAGCAAATCCAAGATCCTAAATCAGTGGGATTTGGATTTGCTCCGATTTGATTGAAATCAGTCTCATCAGCTTCGGATTGACTGACAGTTATCATTCCTTGACTGAAGGCATTGATCAGCGCTGAAGAGGAGCTTAACTGGCTCACACAGGTTTGAGGGTTGCGCCCTCTTTCTCTCTCCTCCACACGTGTGGATCAATTTAGCAGTGGTTTGATGGATGGGTCAGTTCACTGAGTGAGGTGTCACTCCGATTTGCAGTTCTAGTCCAGTTAGACTTAGTTCATCATCAGATAAGGATCTGCTTAACTCTCCATCAACTGCAGTCTCTCCTTTAGTCAAGCATGCGCCCCTCTTGGCCAGTATGGCTATAAATTGAAGCTGCCATTCCCTTCTCGAAGTTAGTTCGAGCTGGAGAGAATAGGCTTGCTATTGTAATCCTGTTGTAATATTTTCATTGTTGGAATAAAAAAGCTTTGGAGGCTAAATGGTGTAATGCTCTCATGTGTGTGGAATAAGCATTGTCTTGCGGCTATTAATGTTGTCGGTTTTTCTCTCAATTTCTGCATCTGAACCTTGTCTGGCTTGAATGATTCAGTTGAATCAATAGGAGTGTAGTTGGGAAAGTAAGATTACTTGTTTTTCTGTATCTCATAGCATATGCGTTTGAATATCTAGTTTATACATATTTAATAAGCTTATTTGCATGTAATTCTTGTCTCTTTTTCATATATATATCCAAATCTCATAAGGTTTTGTGCAAGGTTGTGTGTTTAACTTTCAGGTGGCAAGGATTGGACGTGTTATGGATCTAGTTTGACTCCACTGTACATCCAACATTTTTGTGAAGGCATTGCCCCTCTATATTCCACTAACAAGTTTCCCTTGCAGATCTATCCAACAACAGGTCTTTCCCCTTCTCTTCCTCCATTTTATTAAAAAAATCTTCCAGTTACTTGTTTGTCCTCTTATGGTCAGATCTACTTCTAAAAATTGCTTATACATTGTTAGATCTAGTTCCTAAGAGTCTTGTTTCTTAGATCTGAAATTTCATAAAGAATATCATATTTTAAAGATAGATCTAGGTGAAGAAATTCATTTTTGCAAGTAGCTAAATCGTAGATCTAAAGCTTGCTCATAAGGTAGTTTCTTTTTTTCGTTCTTTAAAGATTTAAATTCTGCAAGAAAGTGCACTACAGCTTCAACAACAAGGAATGGTAAAGGGGTTGCCTACTTTTCGGAAGGAAAATGCAAAGTGTGAAGGTTGCATTTATGGCAAACAGAGAAGGATAGCTTTTTCAAAAAGCACTTGGAGAGCAACAAGGACATTACAGCTTGTTCATAGTGATGTTTGTGGTCCTTTGGAAACTTCACTTGGTGGTTGTAAATATTTTTTGTTGTTTATTGATGATTTTAGCAGGATGGTTTGGTTGTATTTCTTAAAGAAAGATCAGAAGTGTTTGAAAAGTTTCAGTCATTTCAAAATTTGGTTGAAACAGCAACAAAGGAAAAGATTGCTACTTTGAGAACTGATAACGGTGGTGAGTTTTCCATGTGAGGTAATCTTTCGGGACTTAGCCCTCACATCTCTGTGATGTAATTATTTTCCTTCTTCATTAATAAAGTTATGTGTCTGAGGACACTTTGTCAAAGTGGTATCAAATCATTTTTTGACTTATTGTCAGGAAAAAGAGATTAAAAGACAGTTGACCAATTTTTATACTCCACAGCAAAATGGAGTATCAGAAAGGATGAATCAAACTTTATTGGGCATGGCTAGAGCAATGATATTTTTCAAAGGGTTGAATTCATGTTATTGGGCAGAAGCAATTCATACAGCAGTTTATTTGAGGAATCGATCTCCTTCGTCATCACTTGATGGAATAACTCCTTTTGAGGCTTGGTATGGATTCAAACCTATGGTCAAACATTTGGGAGTTTTTGGTTCAGTTTGTTACGCACTTGTCCCAAAAGAAAAGTGAAAGAAGTTAGAGTCTAGAAGTGTTAAGTGCATGTTGATTGGTTATTCCGATGAGAAAAAGGGGTATAGGCTTCTGTCGGATGGAAAGTTTATTGTCAGCAGGGATGTGATTTTTGATGAAACAGAAAGTTTAGGTGTAGAAGAGGTTGAAAAACAACTTAGTCGCTTAGAGGAAAAAGTAACTAAGGAACAATTAAGGATGCAACACTTAAACAAGACAAGGAATGAACAATGGTTTGATTTCACTTCAGAAGTACAGGATGATGAACAGGTTGAAGACACCTTGAAACAGGTTGAAGATACTTTGAATTCTTCACAAGTTAACTTGGATGATTCAAATCAAGTTAACATTGAAAAAAAGAAACCAAAATGGGCAACTAAGTTACGTCAGGATGTTAAGTCTGATGAAAAAGGCAAAACAGGTACAAGGAGTTCTAATATGGGTTCAGAAAATTTTGCTCTTTCAGTTGTTGACCCAGCTACTTTTAATGAAGAAGTTGAATATGATGAATGGAAAATAGCAATGCAAAGTGAGTATGATGCAGTAATGAAGAATCAGACTTGGAAAATTGTTGATTGTCCACATGATGTTAAACCCATTGGTTGTAAGTGGGTTTACAGAATTAAGTACAAAGCAAATGGAGATATTGATAAATATAAGGCAAGATTGGTGGCAAAGGGTTTTGCTCAGAAAGAAGGGATTGATTATGAAGAAACGTTTGCTCCAACAGCGAAATGGAATACTATCAAGATTGTGCTAGCTTTAGCTGCACAAAATGGATGGAAAGTGCACCAAATGGATGTAAAAAGTGCATTTCTAAACGGTGATTTGCAAGAGGATGTTTATATGACTCAACCTCCTGGTTTTGAGGTTCCAGGGAAAGAAAATCAAGTTTGTAAACTGGTCAAGGCATTGTATGGATTGAAACAGGCTCCCAAAGCTTGGTATGCAAAAATGGATGCCTACCTACAGAAAGTTGGTTTTCTTCGTAGTGAGTCAAATGATACTTTGTATGTTCGAATCTAGGAAAACAACTTAGTCATCTTGGTTATGTATGTTGATGATTTGCTCATAACAGATAACAATAATGATCATATATTTTAGGTTAAGCAAGAACTTCAAACAGGTTTTGAAATGACAAACTTGGGATTACTTCATTACTATCTTGGAGTTGAAGTAAAGCAATGGGAAGGAAGTATATTTATTTCTCAAGCTAAGTACATTTTTGGCTTATTGAAGAAGTTTGGAATGGAGGAATGTAAACCGGCGATTACTCCCATGGAGCAAAATTTAAAACTTTATAAGTTTGAAGGGGGGGAACTTGTAAATTATACTGGATATAGATAGTTAATTGGATGTTTCATTTACTTGATGAATACTCGTCCTGATCTATCGCACCTGCGTTGAAGTTTAAGAGATCACAAAAATTTCAAGCTTGTCGGCTATTCAAATGCGGATTTTGCTAGAGATGTTGATGACAAGGCATCTACTTCAGGTTACTTAATGAATATAGGACCAGCTGCAGTGGCACGGAGTTGTAAAAAGCAGGATACAATTGCAAATTCTACAGCAGAAGCATAATATATTTCAGCTTGGGAAGCCGCTTGTGAGATAGTTTGGTTAAGAAGGATTTTGCAAGACCTCAAAGTTGATCAGAAAGAAGCAACTTCATTATTTATTGATAATCAGTCAGCAATCAAGTAAGCCAAAAATCTTGTTTTTCATTCAAAAACTAAGCATGTGGATACTAAGTATCATTACATTCGGGCTCTCGTCGTCAAACAAATCATCAAGCCAAAGTATTGTCCATCAGAAGATCAAACTGCAGATATTTTTACAAAATCTCTTGGAAGGGTCAAATTTGATAAGTTTAGAAATGAACTTGGTATTTGTTCAAAAGAATTTTTGGATCAAAGGGGGGATTGTTAGGAATTATGATCCAAAATGTTAGGTTTAGGAGTTTAGTTTAATAAATGTAAAAGGGCATCTACACACTCACGTGATTATGTGAGGTGTCCCTTAGTTAGTTTTAGTAACGGTAAATTAGTTGTTACTCTTTGGATATTTAAATCCATCGAGTTTTCCATGTGAGGTAATCTTTCAGGAATTAGCCCTCACATCTCTGTGATGTAATTATTTTCCTTCTTCATTAATAAAGTTATATGTCTGAGGACACTTTGTCACTGGGTCATATACCTGCACTGGATCTGAAACCAATCTGAAGATCACTGGAACAGCTGCTGCTGCTACATATCATGGGCACTATAATAAGCTCTGCTTTGGGTCATAAAAGAAAAATGGCTAACTCAGTCATCAAATCTGGGGTCATGAGGCTCAGTCATGGCATAGAACTGGTCAATCCGGATGCTCTTGATCTGCTGAAAGTGGGAGATCATCAACCGATGGCTCATCATCTGCTGATCTCATAGTAAAGGGTTGGCTCAAAGAACTGCTCAGTACTGCTCATGAACAATAGTAGCCCAGCTACTATGTATGTGACAACAGTCACCTTAGCCCAATCTCTCAAGTTCTTTGGGAGATACTATTATCCCAAGGGGAGAGCCCTTACTTTAGACACCTGCTATCAAAAACACAACTACCTCCAACAACCTTATAGCATAGATCAGTACCTTCAATGGACTCAAGTAAAAAGTGTTTGATATGATAATGTTACCAGGACACAAGGCACAAGTAAATCACCAATACTGTTTTGTCATTGTTTTTAGGTGTTTTTGCTTCCTGATATGCATTTTTTGGCATAAACAGCAGAAGATTATTTCTTAATAGCAAGTTTCCTTAATGTTGTTACATCTAAACTCATTTAGGTATTCTATCTTGCTGTCTTAAAATTTTACTCACAGAATTCTGATTTACTTAATTTGAAACAGCAGCATAGTTTGTTGCTTTGAGATCATATTGACACCCCAAGGACCATATTTTAAACATTAGATCACTTAAGGAAGACCTCCTATGGTTGGAAAAGCACCAACTCGAAAATAGAAAGGATT
The DNA here is from genome assembly GCA_001517045.1 of Pseudotsuga menziesii. Taxonomy (NCBI): domain Eukaryota; kingdom Viridiplantae; phylum Streptophyta; class Pinopsida; order Pinales; family Pinaceae; genus Pseudotsuga; species Pseudotsuga menziesii. Next base: position 156,950 of record LPNX010777044.1, read on the forward strand.
AAAGAGAGGTGACATTTGGCTCTATTCCTAGGAGTTATCAGAACTCTTTCTAGTTTTGTGGGAAAGAATTTCTAGGTGATAACCAGGTCAACAAACCCAAAGGACTGGAATGCCAAGTGCACAAGGCCTGATCTCAGGCTCTCATACCAGAATGATATGATCAGAGATGAACAAAGATGAGAAGAATTGAACAAAAACTTCTGAATGAGTTGAAGGACACCAAAACTTGCTTTGAGAATTGAAGATCGTATTGTCAAGTCTGAGTAAATGTTCATTTGGACAAGAGATACCTTAAGTAGAAAGAATCATTTTATATGAGAGTGCCACATAGATCTACTAATGTGCAACAATTTTACTTGTAATCAGTTACATTGTGGAATCTAAGACCTACTCTATTCCTCCTGCAAATTCTCTTCTCTGTGTGATTACCTCAAATATGTGTGAAACAAGACATTTTTATCTAGATGGTGAAAAGTGGTAGTAAGAGACCCTCCCAAATTTTGAAATAGGTAATGATATCTCCCCTGGATCTCATAATGTATGGGACATCTGAAGACGAAGTGTTATAGTGAGAAAAATTGGAATGGAAGTACTGTGGCAAACAGGTACATGCTTCTGATTGAAAAACTAAGATATATTTTATTTTCCATCCTAACACTTGTAATTTTTCAGATGCTACAGTATCTTGATAGAACTTACTACCATGAAAAGTGCTCAACAGTAGTCAATGATTCAGATCTATCTTCCTTCCATGCTGTTCAATTTGTGTTATAATCTTATCCTATCATTCATGTGCATGTATGACATATGTCTGAGAAAGAGAAAGAAACAGAACTGTTTCAGAAATTTGGTGAATAATTTCCTCTGGCTCTTGTCCAGCACGATGGATATCACGAAGTACCCTCTTCACAAGATCAAAATGCACACCTCCTGTCACAGATACTCGAAGATCCAAAACAGGTCGAAGTCTTTCGCTCAGGGCATAAATGCCTTCCACAATCACAATTCGTGATGAAGGAACTTCAATTGTCCTGCATAAACATTCATATTATATCAATATGCCACATGATTTAAAAAACTCTAAGCCCTAAGGGCATTGTCCTTGGATATCTTATGCAGTATGCTAAATGGAGAACAAAATAAATAAGTTCTTAAATTATTAGAATTTCCCATAATTATATAGTTCAAGGTTTAAGTCATATCAAAACTGGCAAAAGACAATAGCAGGGCAGACTACCTGTAACCAGTACGGAGGCTCTGCTTGAAATCATATATTGGTACCTGAACAGGCTTTCCAGCCTTCAAACCATGAATATTCTCAAGCAATGTTTCATAATCGGTCAACCGTGGATCTGATTTGCCAGATGTATTTTCAGAGTTAGAAAAACCTATTTATTCAAATTTCATTCCTGCAGAAATCATATTTTCAGTCTGTCAATGAGTAAAACAACAAAGATGTTTCTCAAAGATAATAAAACATGGTAGAGAACAACGAAACTAATAATTACAACACAATTCAAATTATAAGTTTGATTTTGTACTTCTACTACAGTAAGAACGAGTCAAATACCAAATCTTGAATAAAGCATAGAATGTGTAATGATGTCTAGTATGATGTCATAAGATGTCTTATCTAGCAAAGGAAGGCATAAATAACTCTAATTTTATGTAAAAGCAATTATCCCACAATGCTTCATACTCTGCAACATTATTTGATGCCTCAAACTCTAGTCTATAAGCAAAGTTGTAAGTTTGATTCGAAGGTGAAATGATCACTATGCCAGCCCCTTTTCCCGCTTTAGAATAAGTCCCATCAAAACAAATTTGCCATACTTCATCATGCTTTTCATCTTTTAATCTTTCTTTAAGGTGAGCCATGAAATTAGATAGAATAGCATAGTTTCCAAAATTATTTGTACTGCTTACAAAAGCATTTGAAGGTTTCTTTGGATTCTCTACATGTCGCTTCCTTTCCTTTTCTCTATGAAGTATAACCCTTTTGTTTTCTGATGCAGGTATGGTTGCATACGTCCAATCCATTTGGATGTGTCCTCCTAAGGTTGCAGACCACTTTCTGGATAGGAGCATCCCCCAATTATCTGGCACAACAATTACTAATACATCCATTGTCATGTTGATATCAGGATACTTAGCCAACTTTACCTGCATGTTTAAGATTATCCCTACCACATCGACTTCTCTTGCATCCATTGCACAAACATTGTGGTAGGGTCGTGTGATCCTTAGATTCAACTGTTCCATCACTTTTCTTGTAATCACATTTGATGAGGCTCCTGAATCTAACATACAATTATGGATAAGAAGATCATTTACTAATAAAGAGACATAGAAAGGTGAGTGATATTCTTTTCTAGGATCAACACTATGGAGGACCACAGGCAAATCTTCCAACACAACATTATTACTTGGAGGAATCTCTTCTATGGCATTATCATGAGTTTTATCCTGAGGGCCTTCTAGAGCTTTTAACAATTTATCCTTTTGACTTGGAATTTGGAGGATATCGGTTGCATATGCTGAAACTTTAAAAACTATTTAACCATTCACCCATTTCAAGTTTGGAATCAACAACAATAGGAGGACTAACCATGGGAGGATTATACTACTTTGCTTTTGTTGGTGTATAATTCTCTTTCCTCTGATAGACAGCTCCCTCGAATTTGTTATCTCTCATTTCCTTGAGTTGTTCTTGGGTTGGCTTTGCCCTGTTGACCACCTACCCAACTAGGTGGGAAACCATGTACCATGTACCTTGAAGATGAGAAAGATGTACTTGACAAATTTTTTCAAGCAAGGAATTTTTTTCTTTCTCCTCTTTTTCTCCATGAAATTTCCGCACCCCTGCAAGGGAATTTTGTAATGATATGTCAACATGAGGATCGTTTTTTGTAAAACTTGATTACCTACGACTTTATCATTAGGGAAGTCCTTTCATTGAGTGTTTTTCCCTTGGATAATTAAAATTCATTTTTCAGTGATTTTAATTATCTGAGTTTTTCACTCAAAATTTTCCCCTAAGTGGTGAAAAGCGTTCTAATGATCGAGTCCATGGGGTTATTAAGGTTTAGGAATGTTGTATATTACCATGCTAGACATTATCCAGAGTATTGCGTAATTTCATGAAGTTTTTCCTAGGATTTTTTAATTTTTGGTGATTAAAAAATGTCCCTCAACATAAAGAAGTTGTAATGTAAAGAAAAATTAGTGGCTCCTAATGCCCATAAATAGGGGTATGGGTACTCAAAATCAATGGCATGAGACCCCCTACACCCTTGGGCCAAGTTTGAAGTAATTTGGACAAGTTTTGCTAAAGTTTTGGACATGTTTTCCTAATTCAGTTCAAAAAACCAGGAAAATTGCCCATTAATTAGAATGGCAAAATTTTGTAAAGTGACTAAAGTCACTTGGGGAGGAGAAATTAAGTTTCCAAATGTTATATATGTTCCTAAGGTGATAGTAGAGGCAAAAAGGCCCCCCCATGCAAGTGTTTCTTAGGTTTGAAGTTTCCCTCTCTAGAAAGTGTGCCCCCCTCTCCATGAGCCCTCCCCTCTCTCATTTGACAAGTGGCAAGCATGCACATGGGGTCCCCTCTCACACTTTATTATTTAATGAGGCTTCCCCTCCTCATATGGGTGGAAATCCCTCTTCTTTCTCAAGCTCTTGCTATTCTTTCTCTCTCTTGCACTCATTTTAAGAACCATTTTGTAATTTTTAGCAATTGTGATCAATAAAGAAAATTCTTTGGGGGAGATTGGGTGTCATGCTCATTGTGGATAGTGTGCCCCTGTTTTCCATTTTTAGCAAGTGTTTTGCTTGGTGAGATCTATTTCATTTTTGTAGTAGATTTTATGAGTTTTTATTCATTGTATTTGAAAAGTTCATGCATTTCTCGGTTGAATAGTATGATTTTTCAAGCCATTGTTAGGAACTCACCTCTATTGTTTGTGTGAAGCAAAATCTTTCAAGTTGCAGGTTATCTAGAGTGGAGAGTCATATTCTTTGGTTAGATACCCCACTTATTCAAGTTGAAAAGTAAAGAGCACTCTTTCCTCACCCATTTTCTCAAAAAAAAATTGCATTTTATTTTATCTCTTTAAAGCACCTGTTATCACGAATCTTGTAGTTGCCCCATAAGGTGATCCTATTCAGGACGACAGAGGAAAGGCAATTAAAGTCATGACCTACGATATCCAAGACCTCTAAAAGAACTCAGATGTCACGCCAGTCAAGGATATCAGCACTTCGGACTCAGTGAAAATACTAAGCCCAAGGGGCGTCCCTATGACCAAGATAGCCCTAAAATAAGGAAAATGAGTAGATGACCTAGGGAAACATGGTGGAATATCTTACTGGAATTGTTAATTAGAGTTTAAAACAATTACTAAGAGATTACGAGCATCCAGGTGAAAAGCTCAAATTTTACCCTAGGGTTTTAAGCAAAAAAATGAGATCTAGGGCAAAACAGTGAAATTAAATGAAATTGGATACTCAGATTGATTGTTGGATGTAAAATTAAGCAAATGAAAGCGAAACCAGCAATACCCAATTCGCGGTTTCTGAAATACCCACTCCTCCCAAGGAGGGCATTTTTCCCAAAGTAGCAGGACAATGCTTAGGATGAGCAAATGGAGTCCGTTTGTGATGAAAATTGAAACTCAGGGGTTTTATGTTTATTCCAAAGTGGGTCTTAAGTTTTATAGCTCGTCGCAAACCAGAACTTGCATATCTAAGAAACAAGGGTTTTATAAGTATGGAAGTGATGGGCAATGCATGCAGAAAATAAAAGGAGAAATTACCTGCAAGATGTACCTGTATCTTGTAGATGACTTCAGAAATGATGAAGAATGTCACTTTCCCATTCAAATGAGCCTTTTTGGAGAAGATCTTGATGTAGTTGAGCCACAGCCAATCACCCTAGCGCCTCCCTCAACTTGCCAGATCAGTGAAAACCAAATGATAAGGCAAACAAATGAGATCTGCAGAATAAAGAAAAGATAGGAAGTAAGAAATCATCAAGATAGAAATACTCCCTGGTTCGGACATCCTAGAGTCAGGACGATGGTGAGTTCCCCCACAAAAATGCCCTCTCTCTCTCTAGCGTGCCTCCTTCAACTTGCAAATGAAATGGGCAAAGGAAAAAAATACAAGATGGATCCCGAACAAAAACTTAGTGTAGAAGAGTAGAAATGTCAGTCATCAGATCATCAAATCATTTACAAGATACACAGAAGAGTAATCCCAGTCAAAAATCTCTTTATTCAAATTCCGGTGCCAAAGCTCATGAATTACAATGGGGGGTTCACCTCTCTTAAATAGTTTGAGAGAGACGCAAAACCTAACTCACTTTTACATCCAAAGGTTGAGATTAAAACATCATCAACAGTGGAGATCAATAATATGTAGATCACAACATGGATCAAGTGACTAAGTCAAAGAGGGAGCGCACTTTACTCAAGGACACCTATCATAGGTAAAAGTCACAATATAACATAAGATATGACATGATACTACAAAGGAGGGGGTCACTAGCAGCTTAATTCACCCTAGGGCCCTTTACAACTTCATAATATAAGATATAGCAATGAAATACATCAATGGCCAAGTTGAGGGGTCACTCCTTAGAGGGCTCTCCTCACTGGCTGAGCCAATATAAAATAATACGGACATCTGCTGACTGAAAAATCTTAGAGGACTATCCGAGATGCTGAAAGTTGAAACACATCATCGGTCAAAATTCCAAGCCATTTCCTTGACCCAGGAGGGCAAATCGACTTTTTCAGTGATTTTTCTAGTTCATTTTCTAGTGAAAATGATAAATCCACTGTAACTCTGTCCAGGGTGCAAACTGGGGCAAACTGACTACTCTGGATAATCTGGAGACATAGAAGAATGATATAAGTGACTACTCATACCCCATGGAACACTACTCTTCTCTAGGAGAACCAATCATACTGCCATCTAGAATAAAATTTGATCATTTGGCCAATAATTAAGTGATAATAATCACTTAACAGGAGAATCGAGGCCAAACTCTCAAAACTGAAACTACAGTATTGGTCATAAGCATGTCTAGAACAAATATAGATCATGATTTTTTTGAGTCACTGCCTTGGGAATCGTGATTGACTTGGTCAACTGGGTTGACTAGGTCAAAGTACCCAAACTGAAGGTGATAAACTGTATCAATATGATCCTGTAAACATCCAGGGTAGGGCATGCTCCAATAATGTATATCAAAACCAAACTTGAATCAGTTATCCATAATCATGGTGACAAATAATAATAATAATAGTAAGATATACCTGTGCTTTTGAAGAATCTTAGAACTTTATGGAAGTTTGCTTGTTAATGCCATACTTACAAAGGGTAAACAATGTGCTACAAATGGGTGAGGATGAAGGAATAAGGTTAAAGCAAAAGGGAATGACTTTTAACTGACTTCGACTCAGTGATCTATCTGAATGATAAATAATACACTCAACCAAGGTGACATGTGTATGATAGATAGCAATAGGCAATGGGAGTGTCTCACAAATGAATAAAGTACTTGGATGTGCTTCCCTTCGACTCTAACAAGCTTTCCTTTGCACTTTAATTGCAACATAGGTCAACCTTCAAAGGCAGGTGCCCTAGAACTTGGAAGCCTTTTGGGCTCCAGTACTGACAAAGACCCAGCCTTTGCAAGCTACTCTCACCCTGATGCCCTATGGGGGTGCATGAGCCAAACACTATACAAGGAGTGAGTGCTCATCCTTTGACCATTAACCTTTTCAATACGCTTTACATTTCACAAGATAGTAGCCAGCCTACAAGGGAAGGTGCCCTGGAAATCCTTCTGGGCTACAATAAATGACTAAGGCCTAGATTCGCTACCTGCGAGCAATCCATAGCCCCGACAGGTTTGCCTCTCCCTACCGCCCCTGTGGAGGGCACATTAAGCCTTACATTATACAATGAAGGAGTGCTCAAAACCTTGGCCACTCACTACCTTTTAAACATTTATAACTTTTGTATCCTTCAAATGTAGCTTTTATGCATTCCGATGCTTTAGTGTTTAGCAACACTATTATAGTGGAGCACTTGTTTTTAGCTCTAAAGGAGACCTATCTTGTGAACCCAACCACACTAACCAAGCCACATACTTCATAGCCAGAGACACATAACAACATGGAGTCTATCATACATAGGGGTCACAATGGGGAAAGGATCTTCAATCTCACAAGTCTCAATCAATCTAAGTCATGGGACAAAATCAAAGGTAGATGAACTGGATGGATGGGGACAAGTGACATGGAACCAACCTAGCACCAAGGTTTATAATTTGCACGAGCATGACATGAGCAACAGTCTTCACATCGAATTCCTTGATTAGTCATAACACAAGTTGAAGCAACAATAGATATAAGCATAGGTCACCATAATCATCCTAACATGATAAGCATAGGTATCTGACATACATCATGGAGCAAAATCAAACCAAGGAAGTGTATACCTAATCTCACCAAATATACCTGTCTCCAACTGATAAGCCTCTCTATAACTGTGTGTACGAACTCTGATCTGTTGCTCTGTTATAATGAACTAGATCATCACCAAAAGCATCTCAATGGACACCTGAACCTCAGTCCTAGCAAGGAAGAACTGATGAACAAAGCTTTAAATTGGCCGAAGCATCCATGCTAATACCCCATGTGAAAAATAGCCCAGAATAGAATAAAAGACAAGTTTGTATGATGCATCATGGTAGCCCAGCTGCAAAATCGATATGTGATAGCACCACCATTAGATCTTGTTAAAACCTTTATTTGTACAAGTTATTTGAAATTATTCACTCAGGAAATTTTTGTAAAGTTTTGTACAAATTTTCATGCTTGTGTTACCACCTGAGTTGCACTCAATTGGACTTTTAAGTGAGCCGCCAAAGATGAACAATTACTTGTTCAATTTTCAAGTTCAGAAGTCCATGCAGACCTTCTTAGGCCCTTTTTAAAAAAAAATTTAACATGTTCATACCCCATGGGGAATTGTAATAAAATGAGTTAACATGATGACTTTATGTAAAAGGTTTGGTTTCCTAGTGTTGTCGCCCGAAACTGGCACGTGAGTGTTGAAGCCCAAAATGCAGGTGCACCGGCCCGGTGACAACTCTCGAGAAAGAGGCCAATGTCACCACACCCCTCTCTCCTTGCTTCAGGCTGGCTCTTCTCCAACTCTAGGGGGGTTTCCCTAAGTTAGGATCACTAAGGTAGGTGCAATTGAGAGCAAGGTGATCTGAAGAGGCTGCCTTAGAGAAACGTTTGTAGCAAAAAAGGGAAAGGATTGTGTTTGATGGACAGGAAGGGAAGGGAGGATCAGTTCTCGAGGGAAGACCAGTGTCAGTACCAGAAGGGTGAATGGAGTCAAAAGGGGACTCAGGGAGGCCTTGCGGTTCACAAAAGCGAGACTAAGCTGGTGCGTTCCATAGTCGAAGGCAAGGAGAATAACTGACTACTATCCATTACTCCTAAGACCTTCAAAGACATAACGCCGACAAGCAACTTGGCAGCTGCAAATGCTTGCCCAATGGGCTAGGTTATAGCCTTCTATGCTAAGTCTAGTCTACAACTTATGAAAAACAGACAAAGAACTATGACAGAGATGCCCACGATGTCTAAGAACCCAACATGACTTTTCTTTATTCAACTCTGGGGAAAAATCCTCCTAGCCAAATTTTCCATCCTTTACAATGAAGAAGATCTCTTCTTTATAGGCCAAAAGGCTCTCATAAAAATAAAAAATTAAAACAATAAAGTGAATCTCAGATCCACTTTATTCTCTCCATCTAATATTTGATTAAATCTACTCTATTAAATTTGCTAAAGTGTAACTACCACTTAGCTTTAAAAAGAACCCCTAGCTGATTATATGTTAAAGTAAATCAAGCTGCTAATGACTGTAGTCAACCCCACTTTGAAAACAAAAACAAGAAGATATCTCCAAGTGGATATCTCTTGAAAATCAGACTGCTGGAACTACAGCTGCCAAACAAAACAGGACTGCTCCATGACCTGGCCCGCGCGCTGCTCCAAAAAACTCCCCGTTTACTGTCCTCAACCACTGCCAAATGTTAACGCCCAACACTCTACTGATTATGAAATTCACAATTTTCCATTTACCAATCACCTTATCTCAAAAATCGAATCCTTTGAAACCAATCTCCATGCTTAGCAGCCGATGAGGACAAATAATTTCCTAAAATCGTGAAGCTCAGTTCACGTAATTGGCTGACAATGCCAATGGACGCGCGAGTCTGCCAAAAATCACGGGCTCCACAATTTGCTCACGCCAGTTGCCATCACCACAATTTGCTCAGGTTGGCTGCCACCACACGCAATTTGAAAGATGATTGACACGTTCAAAGCTTCAAACCATCGCAACTATCCTCAACCGATGTAATCTGCCGAAAATTTGGGTTTATGCACGGGTGAAATAATCACTCCAATCCCAAGATACGATTATCACAAAAATGATATCGCTTGTCAAGAAGAATCGACTGCTACATCAATTCATGGATTGCTCCACGCTGTGCATTTGTATCCAGGTTCTTTAAATGCTCTTTCTTGTTGATATCTTCTCATTTATACCTGTATATATACGATCAAACACACGAGGGACACCACATAAAATAGTTGCTTTAACTCCATAATATCTTCCACCAAAAGTTTGACGTCCCCGCGCCAGAAGCCTATTGATGCACTTCTATAAATGCAATATTCCTCAATAACCCGATCAAATACATGTGCTAAGGGGAGAAAAGAAAAGTGAATATCTATTTTTGTCACCTCTTTTTCTGTATTAAGAGGCAAATGGTCTATTGTGGCAATTTCTGCAACGATGTTCCCATTTGTTAACATAACACCTTTAGGTTCTCCTGTTGTTCCACTCGTATACATAATTGTGCGAGTATCATTCTTCTTTAGTGGTGAAGGGCCATACTTTGTCTTCTTTCCCATAAATAAGAATTTGTGCCAAGAGTATGCTTTCACTCCAACATTATCAGCTGCTTCCTTTTGGTCATCTATTATGTTATCGAAGCTTACTAAATATTTTAGATACTCTGTACACCTCGGCAAACATTTCAGCACCCTCTTGTACGAAAACTAGTGAAACTTCAGCATGGCAAATAATAAACTCAAAAGCGTCTGCACCAAGAGTGTCACAGAGGGGAACACAATAAATCCCATGGTTGTTGCAAGCCTCCATACTGATAATCCATTCGAGAGAGTTAGTGCCATAAATACCACAACGGCCTCCTGGACCAACATCAATGCTCCTTATAGCTTATCCAATTTCGATTGATCTGTCATACAATAAACTAACTATGTTGCAATACCTCATACCAGGTCCTGTTGAATGCCTCGAACTTCCCAGGAATATGCTACAAATGATGTTGGGCAGTCCCACAAAATTGTGCAGAATCTCAGTTTGTTGATTTGTGTTGCAGGTTGGACAAACAGCAGGCACGAGAGCCAATATTTTGCATCACATAATGCCCAAATCTCCTAGGATGCACTGTTTACATAATGTCAATATGGCACACCTGAAACACATCATTCTGCTCTCTGTAATTGTCTGGATATGGAAAGAAATAGTCCTCAAACGTGCTCCAAATGTTGAAAGTGTTTTTCTCCAAATTTGTTCAAAGGATCACCATGGACTAGTCAACCTTTTACCCTAGCTCTGTTGGAAAATGGCTTTTAAAGTGGCCATAAAAGTGTTGGAAGATATGCCCAGCCTCTTCCCATAGTGATAGATTTGAGATGAAAAAGTCCCAAGCCTAGGATGCTTAAAGTATAGGTGACCCAGCAGTCCTTTCATGGCAGGTTTAGGGAACACAACAGTCCTCAAAGCCTTCACAAGTCACAAGCCAAAAGCTACTTAGAATATCCAATACGAGCCCATCATGTCATGCCAAATTATCTCCATGAAACAAGAAAACCCTCAAAGTGACAGTATGCCAGCCAAGTTTTCAAATCTACTAGTCATCATAGGTTGTCAGTGGAATAAGTTCCAAAACTTCTGCCCACTCTTGGTGTAGTTGATCACTACACAGTAATCTCCTTTTGGTCCTTAATGGCATCTCTTAACATCAAGTTACCATTTAGGTGGTAACACCTAGGACTTAGTCATCAATGCATTATTCCAGGGTTTTCATTCCTTGTAAATTATCTATCGTTTTTAAACAATAAATAATTTCCGAGTTTTTCACTCATGCCTCCAAAGCTGGAATAATTGCCTTGGTCCTTAAGCCTTGGCAAGTTATTAAAACCTATGTGTCAATGTATATTACCATGCTAATCATTATTTTGAGTCATTATGAACATGTCCTAAGTCACCCATAGGTTTTTTTAATTTCTGTAAAAAAAATATTCTTCCCGTTTTTACAGGCTTATTTTTAATAAGTTAATTGTAAAACTCTAAAAAGTCATAAAAGTGTGGCTAGGAGGTTGTTTTTTCCATGGGGGTGCTTGTTTTCTAACTCAAAGCACCCACTTAACCCCTAAACCCACTTTCCTAAGTTTTCGAGTAATTATTTATCTTTAAAATTGATAATTGCTTGAAAAACCCAAAAAAGACCAAAAAATTGGAAAAATGAGAAATTCGGCAACTCATAAAAAATTGGAAACTTGACGAAAATTGATTTTGTAGTTGGCAAAGGTCAATAGAATTTTTCCTAAAGAGTTACAAGTCACCAAAAGGAAAGAAATGGTTGCTAAATATCAAATTGGATTTTTTTCCAAGAGTGGGGCACTTTTCCCAAAAAAGAAACATTTGGTTTGAGGTTAAGCTTTTAGCATTTTGGTAATTGTCTTCTTTATGCCCCAAAGCATGGGGATCCAACTCACGCCAAGCTATCAAGCTCATCCTTTAGCAAGTGCATCCCCTCATGTTGAGTTTTTCTATTTAAGAAAGCAAGTTCTCTTCACTTCCACAGGATGAAAGTGTATGGAACCTCTTGCTTACATGCTATTGTAATATTTTTCTATCATTTTGAATAAAAGACTTTGGAGGTCAAGAACTGTGTAGCAATTTTATGTGTGGATGAATATTGTCTTGAGCTTTTGAAGTAACCGGCGATGTTCATTTTCATGCATTTCTTTGGTTAAGCTTGGCCTTTGAAGGGGAGTTGTTTCTGGTAGGGTAAGGTTTACAAGCTTGTTTGCTTGAAAATCTTACTGTTTATTTGTTTCAAATATCTTGGAAGTACATTTTTACTTTGTTTAATAATCTTGTTTTCTAAGTTTCTGTGGCAAGTGGCACCAAATTTCTTAACCATTTTTTGTGCAAGTATTTTGTATTAGTTGCAGGTTACGTAGATTGAAGAAGAGGTTGAGTTTGCTTACATCTTCCTTCTCTTCAACAATTACAGAAAGACATAGTCCCTCTTTGTTCCATTGTGAAGAACTCCATCGTACATGTTCCGACATCAAACTTCTTCATATCTTCTTTCATTCTACAAAATTATTCATTTTTGTTACCGATTACTTTGATAATTGTTATTTCAATTTAGTATATTAATATAGATCACAAACTAAATCTGATTTACATTTATCATTAGATCTGATTTTTAAAGTCAAAACTCATATCTAGCTTTTAACAAGTGCATTTTTCAATATTTGAATCGTTTATCTTCAACAACAAAAAATGTTCTCGAAAAAATATTTTAAAATTTTATCATTCTATTTTATTGTTTAACATATTTGATTGATCATTGCTTGTTGTTTGGCGGCAACTCGTGAACAAGTAAGGAGGCATTCTAGCAAAAATTTGAAGATTTGAGCAACCCGGAGGCTTTTCTTCTTATCACTCATTCCATAGGCATTATTCAAGCCACTTTTACTTCTAAACTTGTGTATCCTATTCTACTGTTATCACCCGCCTTGTAGTTTCCTGTGTGAGGTCGATCCAGGATGGATGGTAAAGGGGCAAGCAACTAAGGGGTGGAACCACGACTGCCTAGACTCTCAAATGGATGGTTGTCACGCCAATAAAGGCAGCCTTCACTTTATGTTATCCTAGTCGAAGACCACAATGGCGGAGACTCGGATCTGCTCCCAACAGGAGAGATCAGACCTAGACACCAGAACAGATCAAATGGGGCTTTAAGGTATGTAAGGTGCAAGGTAAATGGAAACCCTAGCTCTAGGGTTTAGGTACTAGCAACTGGTGAAGATGACCACTGTCTTGGGAAACGTAACCATGACAGGGTAAGCAAGGACAGATTTGGGACTGTCTAGTACCAAGGAGATAGACTTAGTGAAATATAGGTGACTAGAGTTATCAATGAGTGTTGGCAAAGGGAATGGGAGTGAGGTCAAGTTAGGGCTAGCGCTAGCTAGGAGATCAGTGCCTTATGTCCATTAGGCAATGGAGTCAGCATCAACCCAACGTTTCAGTGAACCCACCTGGGATATATCTTGATCTATGAACCCAGAAAGGAGTTAGCCCGGAAAAATTAGGTTACAGGAAAACCAGCTCAATGGAAGGCTAGCGCTAGGGCTTGGAGAAGCAGATCTGCAGTTCTAGGGTCACCTGGAGGATAACAACTCAGCGTTGAAGGAGAAATGAGGTCAAGGTGACCTGATCTACAAACCCAAATCAAAAAATCAGCAAAAAAATCAGATCTGGAAAAAGTCAAAATATAATGAGGGGGCTAGGGGGGTTGAAAACCAATTTTTCAGTTCTAAGACAAACCGGAAAGAACTAGCTCAGTGTTGGGGGTGTTCTGGAGTGCTTAAGCCCTGATCTATTAGCCTATCTTGTCAGATTTCAAAAAAAGTCAAATCCGGAAAAATCCAGTTTTCAGTGAGGGCACTAGGGCTGTTTCAGTCAAAAACTCAGATCTAGGTCAAACTGTCAAGAATTTGGATAGCGTTGGGGTTGATTTGGACTGTGTGGGACCCGATCTATCCGTCTGTGAAGTCAAAATTAAGAAAAAAAAAGTCAAAACCCTAGCAGGTCAAATTTTCAGTGGGGAGTTATGTAGTTTTATGAAAAATCAGATCTAGGTCAAACCAGCAGGAGTTTGACCAGCGTTGCAGCAGATTTGGTGAAGGGGAGGCCCGATCTATGAAACCCAGAAATGGTTTGGCCAAAGATTGGACTATTCCCAGATTTAGTGCTTTTTGGGGTTTTTAGTATTTAGGAGTTTTCAGAAAATTTGAAGTAAAGCAAGGTACAATGGAATAAGATCTAAAGAGAAGAGACTCACCTGTTAGATCTTACCTGCAAATGCTTGTAGAAGTCTTTAACAGTGATGATCTTTGCTATCCCGATCAGTTCTGGAAGATCCCAATGATTTCTATGAATGATGTAAGCCACAAGGCACCAATGCGCCCCCTATCCTGCATGAGCAAACGTCAACAATATCAGATTTGCCAATACGAGATAAATAAACCAAATGCTACAAGAAAATAAAACAAAGTAATCATAGATCACAATGAAACTAATGAAACCCCCCTGATCCAAGACGAAGAAAACCAAGCGAGTTGAGGTCCCCCTGCAAAAACGCTCCAACCAAACTACCCTCCTGTAGGCAAAACAATGATAGCAAAAAAAAATATAGATCTCACAAGAATTTCCACAATGCTAGGAAGCTGAAGATTTTCCAATCACCATTTGAGAACATCAGATGCAAAGCAGATCCAGAAAATATCCACAAATAAGTCTTTCTATTATTCAAATCCAAGAGCCAAAGACCCCTTACAAATGAGAAGCTCTCTCCTTTAAATAGAAATGAGAAAACCTCAATCATAACCGAATCCTAACCACTTTCAAAACGAGTGGCTAAGATTAAAAGATGAAATGTTCTAATCAATGGTTGAGATGAGCTCAACATACAATACATGGATCAATATAACCATAAATTACCAAAGTGGACTAAACCACTCATAAAAAGGGTAACCCACTCAACAAGAAATAAATGAAGCACACGGTGGGTCCAAGGAGTGTTTGACTAACTCCCTCTGGGTGTCCCCATGGCACAATAAAACAATATAATAATTTAATTATTTGACTTTGTGCCTCCTTGAGGAAATCGTGAGCCTCCCAAAAGCTCCAGAAAATAATAAAAAATGTCCAAAAATAGGTGTGGGCCCAATCAGGTGCTGCAACTACTGGAGAAGGTGTGGAGGACATCACTCTCATCATTATGGCTCATCCCATGCCATTTCTTTGCCTCGGTAGCCCAAATCAATTTCTTCAATAGCCATTTAATCATTTTTTAATCTGCCTCAGGAAACGTAATCCTGCCAAAACAGCCTCCTAAGGTGTCTGCGTTGTCAAACTGAGCCCACCAGGCTCTCTGGGATGGGGATACTATGGTACAAACAAGTGGCCGTACCCCCTATGCCCATACAACGCCCTAGGAGATCCAACTAAAACATCTCCCTGCTCAAAACATATCAACCTGTGAAGAAAAACTGCATCAGAAAGGCAGAATGAGACTGATCATATCTGCAAGTGCCCAGAACTAGAAATAAACTGTCTCATTAGAGAGAGTCCAAATCCATCTAAGGTGTATACTCATACCCCTCATAGGTCTCTATCTAATCATCAATCATATCCAATAAACAATATAACCATCTGTAAATGATCAGACACCAATAATAACTCAGAATACATCCATCTGCTGCAAATGTTAAAAGGATAAGACATGCTCTACAACTCATTCAAGTAACAATCACAACAAGTAGCATTCATTTCACTGGTTGTACATCAACCAATACATATATAAGGCTTTATTTATTATTACTCAGACTTAGACTTTCAGGACTATACTCACTTCATAGCTGTAGTCATTTTGCTAGTGAAGGGTGAAGGATGAAATTGACAAAGCTTAAGGCAAAGGATGAATCCCTACTCAACATCATGACACTTCAGATATGGAAAGGGAATATTCACTATAACCAATGTCGGACAAACAACAACACAAAGAATGGCAGTGCCTCACAAATGGGTGAGTTGTTTAGAGAGTGCTTATTCAACCTAGGCATCATGACTACATCAAACTTGATCCAAGTTCACTAGGATCATCATTTTATTCCATGGCCTTTTGGCCTATATGACCCTTTGGGACTTCACCAGTGCTTAAAAGCACAGCTAATTGCAGCTTTCATCCGAGACATTTATTTTTATAAGGTCAGCAATATTTGGATATAGCATATTTTTAACCATTGCTTTTTTTGGACCTTTTCTTATACTCTTCAAGGAGTATTTTAGCATTTCATTGATCTTGCTCTCTTTACATATGTTAAGAAACACAGTTTTATAATTTTCATTTTCCATGGGCGCACATTTAATATTTTCAAAACAGGTAGTACATGAGCTTTCAATTTTAGCCAACAACATCTCAAGTGACCAAGGGGAGTTCTGCACAATGCCAAACATCGGGACAATCGACCAGAATGATTTAGGCATACAATCCAACTTACCAAAGGCAAGTTTTGTCACCAACTCAGAGCCGAGACACAATATAAATAGGGAGCCTTGTCCAACAAAAGTTCTAGCGGAAAAAAAGGTCCTCCATGCCATAAGTCAAGAAGTCGGTTAGGTTGAAAACTAAACTGAAAGGTAATAGATGGGTGGAGACAATGAATGATGGAGCCAACACTAGCAAGCCAAAACAATGGTGAGAATGACTACCTCTATTCTCCCTAAGGAGGGTAAAACCAATGAGTATAGATCAAGAACTTCAAAGTCAAAGTAGGGACACCAATACATAAATACAAATACATCCAAGTCCATATAATTATGACCACCAGATCATGATACCACAAGTTAATATATATGTCACAAAAATCAGTATAAGAGCAATGATAACCATAACACAATATAAAAATGCATCAATGCATGAATGAATCCATAAAAATGAATCGAGACATTGTATCATCTAATGCATGAATGAATCCACTTTTTCACACTATTAATGCATATTTCTGTCCACACTTGTCTGTAAATCTCACATGAAACACCAATAAACCTCAGAATGTTGATATGCTGCATAAGTATTAAGACTAAACAAAATCTCAAACAATAAAATTTTTCAAAAGCCTATGATAATGTCAGGAACATACTAGACAAATCATTCAAATGCAAACCCAGTTGATGAGATTCACAATATTTGCTCAGACATCAGGACTTAGTATAGCCACCTACTTATATATGATCCAAATGTTAAATACCTGAAATTTAAAAACAGATCTCTAAAGGAACAACTAAGAAATCACAAATGCAGTGGACTAGGAAAGCCAATACCAGAGAACCTATATCTTGGAATTTCCATGAAAAAAAGGAAAAAATGAATAGAAGAAAATGCAATCAGATATTTTTGGTTCAAGAAACATTCTTCTTTTGAGTGGATGTTGATTTTAATATAAGATATAAAAATGAATCTTACCTAGGTACTACAAATAATTACATTGCAGAAATAACCACTTTTATTTTTTATTTTCAAATGAGAAATAACCACTTCATTTGCCTTAGATCCATACGAGTCTACATATGACAATAATGTTTAAATACCAAGTGATGTAATTAGTGCTCCACTATCACATTAACGTTTCTGCAAAATTTCTTCTTCCTGTAAGGCTCATTGCTTTGCGGTTCAAGAAGAATACCATTCCTTACATGCCATAAAAACTGAAAGATCACTTACCATCGAAGTTGCCATCAATAACACGGCTTGAATCATTGTAGTTGTCCATTGAAATTGCAGCAATGCTGGGNCCCATTCCTTACATGCCATAAAAACTGAAAGATCACTTACCATCGAAGTTGCCATCAATAACACGGCTTGAATCATTGTAGTTGTCCATTGAAATTGCAGCAATGCTGGGCATAAAACTTAGCATCTTTTCTGTGAAGACAGTCTTTCCAGCCCCAGAAGGACCGGCTAGTCCTACCACTATAATGCCATCCATATGCTGAGTGAGGAGTTGGCATGCACGAATTACTACAAAAAATCCTTTCTCAAATGAAAGCAATTCTGGAATCGGAGCTATTTCATATCTGTCACAGTCCTTTCTTTTTACCAACTGCACTTGATCTCTCAGAAGTCCTGATCTTCTTTGACTCGAAGGGGGTAAACTTTTGCTTAAATTGTCCATGGCCATTCAAATATCAAGTCACTCGTTCTCACTCCCTTCAATTTCAAACAGTGCGTAACATATAAGAGATCAATTTCAAACAGTGCGTAACACATAAGAGATAAACGCATGCATCATTTTTTCAGGTATGGAAAGGGAGAGGGAACATTCTAGAATTGCGAAGTCAAAAGAAAGCGTGAACATCCATATGCAAATAAACATTACAGATAATAGAAACACTTGATTTCTATATCCCTTAAAGTTGATACGTGCTATAAATTCAATGTATATTTAAGTAAGTTTCACAAAGGTCTATAAAATTATCAATTCGTCACATAAAACATAACATAGAGATTAATAAAGGGGAAGAAAAGAGTTTTACAGAAAAGCAACATTCCCGGAACAAGAAAGCCTCATTGCTTTGAAAGATAGAGAAGATTCTTGTGCATAGTCATGAGAAAATCTAAACCTCTACAACTGTTAACATTGGAAACAAAATTCTGAAAATCTTCTGGGCCGAGAAATATGATCACTGTTAGAAAATAATTAAACTCTTCGCAGAGTATCAACATTAAGTTCTTTCTAAGTCGAAGCAAAAATTATTAGAAATTTGTTATGGACCACATAGTTCATAAGCCAATGTCCTACACAAAGGCACTCAAAGTGCACAAATATATATTTAATATTGAATTCATGGTAGATTGATGATTTACTGTGACGACTGTGTATAAATACACATTAAGTAGAAAGGATTAATTATCATAGTTACAGTAATTAATTGGTGCTTTGATTTCCTTTAATCCATCTCAGTGCTTGAAAGATTGGAGTTAAGATGGATTTGTGCTGATTTATTTTATTATTATTATGGTTAGATTTTTTTTTCACTTTTTATTTTTATGGACATCAGTTTTTTTTTAATTTAGTTTAATGGCATTAGAGACACAGATACCTCGGCTGTAGATGCACCTCGCTACTCTCAATATAACACACACACACAGTTGAAAAAAAATCAGCATCAAGGGTCCCAAATACAACTTCTCGGCAACATTAGCAAAAATCAACAAACCGCAGCAAACATAAAAAAATACAAAATAAATTCAGTTTTTTCATAATTTTAAACATATAAAGCAACAACAACATCAGATAAACACATTGGCATGTAAATGTTGGAGAAAACACTGATATATATGATGTAGAGGATGCTGAATAAAAAATGATACATCAAAGTCTTAAAAATTGAAAATTTGAAAGTCTCAACACTGGTTGGAACATTGGTCATCCCCCCTCCTCTAGGCTATAGCCCTCGCCTCTACTTCGAATCTCGAAGTTGATCATTCAAGAACATTAGGCAACACCCTACAATTTTGATGAAACTTCTTAATCCAAGCATTAAAATAAGGTAGAAAAAGCTTCCCATGTTTAATAAGTGATTTTGCTCGACTGAAGGGTACATTTTTATTAAGGTTGTGACAGAGGAGTTCAATCAACTTCAACAATCAAGCACCAGCACCAGCACCACCAACATCAAGGTATATAGAGAGTTTGATGTACTTGATTAAATTCCAATCCCTTACCCTAGTCCCTCATACATTATAGAATTCAATGGAAACATTGCAATCCTGAAATCCTGAAAACTATTAAGTCTGTTGAATTCTGAATGAGATCAGAAATTCTACTTTTTGTATATGAAGTCCAATGAGGTTGGAATCACTCTCAAACATCCCAAAACAATTAATGGTAATGTTAAAAATTTAAGCAAATGGATGAAAAATAAAAGATAAGGAGAATGTCACTTTTACTTTAAAGATAGTTTTAAGAATTTAACATTACCATTTAATATTACTGACTTCAATGTCAATTGTACGAAACTAGTCAAATATTTTTAGAAAAATCCGTGTTTTTTAAACTATGGAAATGACCAAACAAATTCAAAATTGGCCTTAAAGCCCGTGGCCCAGCCTCCCAAGCAATTTTTTGGGTTGTTGCACGATTTTTCCTAAAAACTCGCAAGGTCCCATTTTTCCAAAAAAACATGATTTTTCGGGAAATCAACAATTTTTTGACAATGTTTTCAACTATGATATATATATATATATATATATATATATATGCACAGGAGATAGCATTAGAGAGTTAAGCTTGAGTCTTGTGATAAACCTATACACATGGGTCACTTCTGCTTATGACCATTGTGAACCTAAAATGGCAATGGATAATCCTCTGAGAGCACCGTCCTATCTGTGCTCTCGGTCTTTCTCATAGGAAAAATTTCTCTGTAAGCTTCTGTAATCTTTCTGCAAATGCATACAATTAAATCATGAGGAGAAATTTGTATTAGAGCCAATTGCATGTTTAGACTCGGAGGCATACATTATTTTTCCCAGTTTGTCATGTTCTTGGGTTGTTAATAAAAATCAGTTTTTTGAGAGGATTAGATTCTGTTAAATTTGTTGTGAATGAGTATGTTGATGTGATTGAATCACTGATTTTGGGCCAAAAGACACTCCAACATAGAGACGGAGAAGTGGAAATTAATAGCAGCAAACATGGATTGGTGCATTATGTAACACTAAAGGACATATTGTAGTTGCAGTCATTTGTTGCCAAGGATTGGCGTTGTTGGCTTGCTCCTCCATAGTAACTTGTGCAGGTGCATAATACTTATTTTCTATTTTCTTGCCTTACCCAGTGTCATAACCTTATAGTAGTGTGCATTTTAGTAGAACAATGGAGTTCCTCAACACTTTAAACTTTGATCATGATTTATCCAAATGTGTAATCCTTCAGAAAAAGTCATGGCTCCCCAAGCTTTGTAATAAGCTTGATCCAATCACTAATAAGTTATGTAATGAAAGTGTGACAGTCCAAGAGTAGGACCTATTGCCGCCTTTCACACACCTAGGGGGGAACGTGGCAGAATCTTCAAGCCACTTGGTGTGTCCTTGGGGGCAAGCCTCGAGTCAAGGTTGTCACCTTGTTCTTGACTCCTCCGTTTAGACCAACTCCTAACAAAGCCAAGGGGGGTAGACCCTATTAAATTGCTAAGGTCGTTAAGGCCTAATGAGATGGTGATGAATGAGTTATTTAGGAGTTTGATGAAAAAAAAGAACACAATATATTGCAACAGAATTAAAACACAACAGCATAAAGATCAATATATGATATATAAAGCATGTGGAAATAGATGATTATATCAAGTAAAGAACCAGTGCCAAAATCGAGTCCACAGATAAAAGTGTTGTTGTATTGCTGAAAGAAAAATGTTGCTTGTGCTCTTGGTCAAATTTTATATTAGTGTGGGGATGAGTTGATTAACTTAAGGAGAAGAGGGAACTCCAAATATACTCGAAGGTACGAGGAGTGTGTCCAAAAACGTTATCCGATGCGGCTCCCCGCAAGGAATATGTGGGCTGGTTGGAGTCTCTGAGACATGTTCAACACTACACCAACAAGGTTGTAGCCTAACAGTGTCTCGAGGTCGCTACCCAATTGTTCCCGCTTCCTTTGTGGATTTTGCCACCATAACAGATTAATTCGAGGCATTGGATTTTTGCCTGAGAGGTTAATTGGGTCGTGAAAACTTAATTAATCTAGTCACCCACGTTGCTTTTGATGCAGCCAACTGTTCGGACAAACCGCAGCGGTGCAGAGCATACACAACGGATTTTTAAGGATTTTAAGGATTTTAATAATCGTTTAGTTGTTTAAAAGAAGAAAAGTGACCTCCAATAATCTCTTCTGGTTCAAGTGAACCGCAATCGAGAGAGCAAGGAGGGGTGGATTTTATTAAAGATTTTTATAGTAAATTTAGAATTAAAGTGCAAGATAGAATAAAGCAAAATGGGTTATCTAATTTATCTACCACGAATCTCTTTCCCCTTTGTATCACTCGGGAAATCGTGGGGTAAGTAATAGTATTACTTTGCAATGAATATGAAACTTTGAAAAAACAAAGTATACTAATATGTAAATCAAAACTACACTAACAAAAGCAAAACCATGAAAAAAGGGCACCAACGCAAAACCCCCCAGGGGGGATGGAGAGTGGGCTCTGAAGGAGCCTACTCAAAATATTTATTATAGTATTTACAATGCTTGAGGTGGATGCCAATGGTCCTTACAAATCTGGATCCAAAGGCTTACAGGTTTTATGAGTAAGACAAGATCAAGAGTGGTGCTTCGAGAGGTCTTTGAACAACTTAGATCTTTGATTTTTCAACAGCACTTCTCCTTGTCCTGGCAATAAAAGTGAAAAATCAAAAACCTGTAATGCACCAAATGTGCCAAATAAAGCGTTAAGAACATAAAAATATTAAGTACTGAAATATTGGAAATCTGTACAAGTACTTAATAAAAACTAGATCTATTTTGAAAATATTACTTTATGATTCTAGATCTAGATACATGTTTAAATAGATCAGCCTTTAAATATTATTTTTAGAAAATAAAAGTACTAATCTACTTAAGCATGTGAGTAACCGTAACCGAGAAAGGTTTAATTTAGAAGTGAAGGAAAGAGAAAAGAGGATAGATCAGCGTTTGTATCATGCTCTTGACTGTACTCTCTCGCTTGGCTCCAGGTTTCTGTGGTGACGAGATGGAGCTACCCGACTGTGTTAATGTAATCAGGCTCTCTTGAATATTGTTTTGCCTCTCTCCAACTTTCTCTGAAAATGTTATGCATATCACCTACATGCTTTATATACTCAAGCTCGTTTGATGATGCTTTAGGACCACAACCCTCTGGCAAACCATGCTCCTAAACATAGTATGCATAATGGCAAGAAGATTCCTCATGAAAGTCTTTACATGCCCTACAAAATGGCGTGTAAGGTTCAACCATGTTAGCAGCCTCTAATTGATGAGGAGGCCTCTGTTCATGGTTGGGTGCTTTTCTTTGCCAATTAGTTTTTGGAAGGAATGTTCTTGGGGCAGGCTGTGACTACGCTCTTTCCAAACCAGTAACCTTGTCCTGCATTTCTTTCATTTGGGCTAGATGCTTGTCTTCCATTCTTTCAAATCTTTCCTTCATTTCCATCATTTGTTTTTTATAGGAATCCTCTTATTTATGCTCATTTGACTTTAAAGGAGTCGAGGACCTTAAATAACCAGGAAGGTTGGATTCACCTGAAGATTGCATATTTCTATCTATTTTGACTGCCATTTTTTGCGCGTTTAGAAGAGTAGTGGGTTCTTTATCCCTGATCTGATATTGCATCTTCCCACTAAGTGTTTCAATGTAATAAAGCAAGATAGATGGTGCAGGTGGTTTGTAAGTGGCAGGAATGGCATTTGATAGTTCTGTGAATCTCTGGTTAAACTCATCCATACTCTCGATATCCTTCTTCTTTATGTTTGTCAATGAAGCTAGTTGATGCCTAGGTTCCTTCTTTTCACCAAACTTGTTAGTGAAAGCAGTCTTGAAAGGTGCGAGTGTAGAAAAGGAATTGTCTGGTAAATTGTTGTACCAATCACCAGCCCTTCCATCCAAGGAAAGAGCGAAAAGTTTCATGTAGACATCATCATGTTGATGTGCAGGATCACTGATAAAGGCATTAACACATCTGAAGAAACTTTTGAGATGCGTGGAAGTGGTGGCATCAGTGCCAGTAAACATAGGGAGCTTCTCTACAGCTTTGTCTGGAAGACGATGGGGTTGACCTGCTCTCTGAGAGAGGTTGTAATGTCCTCTTCTGATTAGGCCTTGAGGCCCAAAACCGCTAACCTGTGAGATTTTTGTGGGTTCGAGCGGTTACTGACAGTAAAGGAATCATCTAAAGATTGATGCCATCCATAGAAAATCTAGGGCATCATCATTAGGTCAAGAAGGGCCAGTGGGGCCAAAGGCCACCTTCATGCATGCCATCTAAGCATTATTTAATGATCCATGCACTCATTTAAGTCTCCATGTGCATGCATGCAAGTTAACTGCAGATTAGAAAATAAAGTGACCTAATTAGGTCAAAGATTAGGGTTTTCGCAGTTGAAAGTTATAAAAGGAAGATAAAGCGAAAGGAGACTTCACTTTTGATGATTATTATTTTGGGAGCTCTTGAATTGCAGCACAGCAGTTGGGGTTGGAGACAGCGTCTTCAGCTAGCGGGGTTTCAGCAGTGAAATATCTGCCCTAGTCTCATTTAGGGTAAGCCATACAGGTTCACCATTTGCTCTTACATTCATTCACAGTTATCCAATATACGGTATAGATTGTGGCAGGGACACGTGTGCAGTCGTAAGGGGGGGTTTTCAGACAGAAAGCCCTAATCATTCGCTGGGTTTTCAGATCTCAATTTTACTTCGAAACCCAGGCACCATTCTCATCATCGGCATCTTACTCCGGTACCCGATCATTATCAGATCCGACCATGCTCATTCAGAGCGGTTATCAACTATTTCGGGATGAGGGGGGCGTGAGCAGCTGCCTCTCTGGAACAATTCGCTAGCCTGCCTAGAGACCTCAGAAACTCTACATGTACCAGGCATTCTCTCCGGCATGGGAAGGCTATCAGTCCTACAAATCAGCAGCTTCATCGGACACCTCCTTCACTGAAAACGTCACCCTTATCTGATCTAGGGTTCCTGCTGCTGGGGTTTCACCGGAAGCAGAAGATATCAGTCCATCTCCGATTCAGCTCTTGATGCTTGCACTCTCTCTCAGGAGCAGTCCAGCCAGCTTATCAGTGGTAAGTGTTCATTCTATCTCACAAACCCTAACCCTAATTTTTGCTATAAAATAGGGACTTTTGCATGGCAGTTTGCATGCCCGATTGTATTAGCATATTTGCTTAGAATTAGAAAATATTGGGATTCGGGATACTACAGAAGTCGAGTTGAGTAAAGTACTCACCCATAATGTCAGAAAAAACAATTTTGATTATTATTTTCTTGAAACAAACTATGGATGTCTAAAACAGACCCAGATCCAAGATTCTCAAGGATCCTACGAGAAGCTAGCTTATTCAATCTCCTCCTATAAACCTGTTTGGGCTCAGGGATTAAATTGAGTAAGCCTTCAAAGTTTCTTCTAGTTGAATACCATTAGAAGAAATTTGGAGTCTAAAATGGGCTTTATAAGAAAACACGCCAACAATGAATTTTGTGAGTTGGAAATCAAGAACCAATAGAATTTCAATAAAATGAGTCAACCATAATGGTTGAATTGACATATTTGTCATAAAAGAAAACTATTTTTTTTGTTCGTATTTTCGACATATCTCCCTGTGTTTTTACTCAAATTCCGAGTAGGAGAGCTCATTGGATGCGGAATTTAATTCCGCATCCAACGAGCTCTCCCACTCGAAATTTGAGTAAAAACACAATTCCGCATCCAACGAACTCTCCCACTCGAAATTTGAGTAAAAACACAGGGAGATATGTCGAAAATACGAACAAAAAAAATTAGTTTTTTTTATTCTTCCTCCAAAATTAATAACTATTATTTTATTATTTTAACTATTATTTTATTATTTTCCTTAGGAGGCCCATTTTAGACCTCAAATTTCCTCTAATGCTTGGTAAGTTATTTGACAATGGAGTTGCCAAATGGATTGAAGTATAATTTCAGAGAGTTGATTCGACTAAAAATCTATCAAAAAGGTAAAAACCTAAGAAAAAACTAAGGTTAAAGTCGTCCAAGAACAAAAAGATCTGTCCCTGGCAACGGCGCCAAAAATGTTATCCGCCGAATGCACACCGTCAACAGAAAATCTTTTGGACTATTGTTTCCCAAGAGGGGAAGGTGTGGCCTTGGGGGCAAGCAAAGAGCCAGGTGCTGTCACCTGATCCTAGCTCCTTCGTTTAGGCTAACTCCTAACAAAGCCAAGGGGGGTGGTCCCTATTAGAAGAAAATCTATGGGTTTTAGTCTACGAAAGAAAAGACTAAATCTAGGAGTTAATATGAAATGGATAAAATAACACAACGGACTATTGCAAGAAAGAGATCACATCAACATCATATGACAATGTAAGAACCATTCACGACATTTTGCAATAATTGATTTAAGCATTGAAAGTAAAATAGACCAGTGCCGTTCTCAAATGCAGGTGACCTCTCTATAGAACAGCGACACGCCTTCCCTCGATCCGAGCAACGGACGCGTGGCGACCATCATGATAGTCATGGCAGTGAAGCCATTCTCGAGAACCTTCGTCATCCTCCAATCGTGGGAGCAGAGCAGTCCGTCACCTCCGCACCTGCGACGTGGGGTGGTGAAGATTTGGTTTCAGCTTAGCCTTCAAGGCTCTGCATCGTTATTCATTGCTAGCAGGTACCATGGTAGGAAGGGAGAATGTTTTGAGCGCCACGGTGTGGTATTTGGACATACGGGTTTGGCTTTGCTCGGCTATATGTACTCCCTGGCTAGTTGAGCGTCTGAACACTTACTGTGTGTCCGCCACCCTAGACTGTATCTTGCTAATATTTTACATTCCCCAGCTCGATAATCTCTGGAAGGAAAGGCGCAACAGGGTTAGCATGTCGCGGCAGCGTGGAACTCCAAGAAGAGCTACCTCGGGCAGAGGCAAAGCTCAGCGAGGTTGCAGTTTTCAGGTGGCGGTGGACTATGAACCCCATATCTCTAACAGGGTTCGCGTCCTCGTGGAAGCTTGGGAGGGTCGAGTTCTTAATCAGAAGCTTGCAACGGGTCAAGATGGCAGCCAGATCAATCACTATTGGCTCATGAAGAACATGCTCTGCAATTTAATGAAGGATATGTTAACCAATTGGGCTGATGCCAGAGACATGGTGAAGACGGTGAAGACCAGGATCTCAGAGATTGAGCTCAGCTCACGGCGATGGAGAGCTCGTTTGCTTGGTGGAGTCAGTGGTAGCGCCACGGGTGGCTTGGTTCTGCCCAAATGTGGAGGTAGTGGTAGTGCAACTAGGTGCGATATCGCGCCTCCTCCTGCTCTGTCCTTCCCCATTCCCTCGACAGTAGAGCCGTTATTCAAGCGTTTGAAAGAGATGGCCGCCCAGCAGCCTGCTCCGCAGCAGCATCAGCGTCAAATGCCCTTGGAAGTCGCCACCAACTCACCCAGCCAGTCGCAAGAGGAAGATGGGCCTACCCCATAACTGAAGAAATTCCAGACATTCCACCTGCCTGATGTCCAAGCCGTCCAGGTTTTTTGGTTTTGCATATCGTGTCAAGTGGTTTTTTTATGGACTTTGTATCTCGGTTTATTCTCCATGCCTGTGTCTATTTCCAAGCCTGTCTTTGTTTATTTTCGGGTCAATGCCTGTGTCTATTTCTGGGCCTCTGTATATGTCTATGTTTATTTCCGGGTCAATGCCTGTGTCTTTTTCCAGGTTTATGTCTTTGTCTCTATTGATTTACGGTTGAAATATGTAACTGTGTCTGTATCTTGGCCTCGGCCTTTACTTTCAAAGTGGAACAGTACCGCTTCTGGCTCTCTCAGACGACCTTTTTTTGAGAGGTCGAGGTGGTGGCTTCACCTCCTGAGACCTCCTCTAGTTAGGATGACATCTGTATTTTTTGCCTCTGTATTATAATAGAATTAAGCAGCCTACAAAAAGAAAACAGACAAGTGTCGATGAATATGGAGTGTTGTTGTGTCATGTAAGTATTGCAGTTGTTGGTCAGTTTTAAAATTATTAATGAGTAATTAAGGGTATGGGTTAATTGTGGGTTTGGCCCAACAAGTCAAGTCCCTTCAAACTGAGTGCTAAAGCAGTAATACCAAGTGTCGAACGGGGGGAGGATGAACCTGCTTGGAGTAGCCCCCTGACTCTATGGTGATTACCCTTTACAACCTTCCGAGTTCTCGAAAAAATCACTTGTGTGGATTTTCCTATTAAATCTAGTAACTCATATCCCTTTCTGATACAGCCAACTGATCAGACAAGCTACAGCGGTGTAGAGCATACGGGGAAGGACTCTTGGTTTATTTTATTAGAGACATAACAATGAGTTGTTTAGATGATGACCGAAGAGTCTCTTTCACCTTTCGGGTACTCGGGAGAGTAGCAATCGGATTGATTTAACAAATTAAAAACAAATAAATAAAAGAAATATTTTCTAATTAATCCTACCACAAATCTCTTTCACCTGAGAAGCCGCCGGTTGACAGACATGTTCAATGTCTGATTCCAGTGTATCAGTTGATCCGTCTTCATGTCTAACAAATATTGGCTAGCCAGTTTTTCATTTGAATAATTTTGACCATGGCCCCGCGGGGTTTGTAATAAAATGTGCTAGTAGGGTATTTTGAGTGGTTCAGTCTCCTAAGACGTAGAATCTCAACTAAGGTATTCCAGGGAGTTTTTTGCCCTTGACAATTATGCTTTGCCTGTAGCCGAGTATAATTGACGTGGTTTTCTCCCGCTTCCTCCAAAGCTGGAATGCCCCATTTTGAATTCTGGGCCTTAGGGGGTTATTAGAGCCCAACTGAGTGTTTATAAACCTACTAGGCATTGTTAGAATAGAGCATGGTCTTGTCCTAAGTCAATAGGACCTTTAAAAAAATTTAGGACGGGTTAAAAAAAAAATTTAAAAATTTTTAATTTTTTAATTATTTCCTTAAGTTTTTTGGTTCATTTTTCCATAAATTAAATGGAAAAAAACCGTTTGTGATAAGTCGGTCATCTGGACCCCGAATTCAATGATTGAAGGCTCTAACCTTAAGCCAAAAATCATTCTTGATCAGCCAGCCAGTCAGATCCAACTTTCAAATCATCAATCAGACACATAACGCTATTTTTCTCAAAAAAGTCATTTTCGAGGGAAAAAATGATTATTTTGGAGAAAATTAAAACTCTCCAAATTAATCCAAATTCAGCGAAATAAAAGGCTAAATGACATTTCAATGGGTATTTATGATGAATGGAGTTATCATAACTCAGCTTCAGTCAGCATTCAGTGAGCAATAAAGTTATATTCAGATAGCAGACTTGTCATCTCCAGCTAAACTCATGAATTGGATGATTTGGAGGTTTGTGATTGGTCTGGTGATCATTACGGAGCAGGGCATTCATTGCAAAAGGTGTTTGGTGCAAACCCTAAGGGTTTGGTACACAAGTTTAACACCTCCTTCATGCTCACGCCTCCATACAGAGCTCACGCCCTCTCTCCTGGATGATTGCGCCCTCACACGTGTGGATGTTTCAGTGGTTGGATTTGGATGTTTAGGGTTGGGAGTGGGGGCGCCTTGCCTAGGTGGAGGCCACCCCTCACTCACACCAACTTTTTCTCAGGTCTGGTCTCTCAGTTATATGCCGAGCCGGTTAGGTTTGGGTTTTTGGTTTTAGGGTTTTAGCACTCTCTCATTATATAAATAGAGGCTCTTTCAGCTCTATTGGGATGGGATTTTTGGCATAGAAGCTCTGGAGAATTTTAATTGTAACATTTTGCTTAAGGTTTAATAAAGTTTATGACTTTGGAGGTCAAAGCAGAAGCTCTTTGTTGGCCATGATTCACCTTGTTAGGTGATACCTTTCTTTGCACCCTTCTCTCTTGATTCTTAAGCATTTGATTGTATAATTGTTGAAGGCTAACAATCTAGCACTATATTTTATAATCCATGCTTTTCTCTTGAAGTTGTGTTGCTTTCAGGTATTGTCCGATATACAGGGGCTCTTTTATGGTTGATATTCATTCTGCAAGTTCCACAAGAAGTCATTCTCTTTCAAGAAGATCGAGAAGCACAATTTCTTTGCCTCATCCATCATCAAACAAAAGAAATCTTTCCGGTCACTTTTTCCAGGTTTAATCTAAGTTTTTCTTCTCTCCATTATTTCCATGTATCTCATGTTTGTTTTGACCTGAGAAAGTAGCTTGGGATTTGATCCCAAGTGCCACATAATTTTGTGGCCACTTCTCTTTCCCCATTAGCATCCTTTCCCCATTAGCATCCTTGCGTACATCCAGCTAGTCTAGACGGTTTCAGGACTAGTGCTTCTAGTGATCACCTTGTTCGGAGGTTGATCCCACTTCTTGTTTGTTATTGAGTGATTTCTCCCCCCTCTTCTAGGTTGGATTTGGCCTCCTTACACCTTGTTGTGTGCATTTTCTTCTTATTTTTGTTCGCTGCCCTCTTTTTGCATTTTTATGACAGCCACTTTTCTCTTAGTTCGCTGCCCCGTTTTCACCATTTTTGCAGCTCTTTACTTGTCTAGATCGCTGTCCTATTTTTGCATTTTTATGACAGCCATCTTCCTGTTCTTTCACTGCCCCGTTTTCACTATTTTTTGCAGCTCATTGGTTGTCTAGTTCGCTACCCTATTCTTTCCTTCTTTTGCCTTCAATTTCCTGTTTTTCTTCCTCCCTTTTTCCCCTCCTTTCTCCGTTGTTTCAGCCTTCTTTTGCCTCCTCTTTTTTGCTCTTTTCCATCTTCTTCTTTGCCCTTTTTCGCAAGTTTGAAGAAAGAGTTTTTAATAAAAAGTAAATCACTCTCATTTTTACATAAAGTTCAAAAAAGAAGTTTCATGCTTTATTTCAAAAGTCATTTCAAAGGTTGAATTCCTAAAGGCACATTGTAAATCTTAATAAAATTTATCTTTTGTTTGAATGAGGTTTTTAAGTCCCCACTCTCAGCCTCCCCCATTTGGGGAGGTTTGTGGTGTTCTCATCTTCTTATGTGCTTAGATTAGATGTGCTTTTGCTTATAACTTGCATTACTTCTCTTAGAATACTAATGTTAGATTAGCCCATTTGATTCATTAACTAAGTTGATTGCTTCATCTCTTAAATTTGTATCTTTCAATAAGTAAATCAATGTTTAAAGTAGAAATCTCTTGAATCTCACCATAAGGTGGATCAAGAGTGCTCTCTGTCGGAGAGTTTAATTAACCATCTTCACTTTAATTTCATACATCATACTGTTTTTCTCGTTTAAATTAATCAAAAAGTAAGACTTTTGAACTTGCAGTAACACAAGTCAAGAGCACTCTCTATCGGAGAGCATCATTAGTTTTGCACAATCCTTGCATTAGGCATTTAGATTATATAAGACTCTTGAACCTCTGTCATAAGACAAGGTCAAGAGCACTCTCTGTCGGAGAATTTAATTAATTGACTTAATCAAATCTTTCAACTCACATTCCCTCTAATTAATTTACTTCGTTGATATCCTTCACCTAGTATGCTCTGCCGACTTTTGAGTTGGGCTTGTACTCAGAACGGTGAACGGACTTGCTAAGACCGCAATAACAACATAATTAAAACTTTTACCCCATAACCAACGCACCGGCGTTGTCTCGATAAAATACTCAGGTAGTGGGCAAATTCCAAGTGTGGATGCCGAGCAACCCAATCTGGACACTTGCTGGTTAAGTTATTGAACACCTAGCTTGTGATTCAAGACAGGTCCGTCGTGTCTTCGAACGGAGCCACTAAAAGTATTTTCAGCTGGGATTCTTAGACACCTTAAGCGAGATCACCATTAAAATCCTTAAAACTTACCAAGAGCACTCGCACAATCTAACATTAATTGGTTTAAATTCCAGACTTGTGTTTATTTCTCTGGCACATTTCAGTTTCATTGACTCCATAAGGCACTGGTCCTTGTTTTGTTTTGCATAATTATATGATCAATTGTCTATGGCTTAATATAATTGTTATCGTTGAATGCCTAATTGATGTCTACAATTTAAATTTATCTTTTAATCTCTTGCTGCAATGTGGATTGCATTTTTTGATCTCGTCTCACACTCATAATAAGTAAAACACCTTTAAATTATAATAACTCCTAAAAAACACCCATCCGCATCTGCAACCTTCAAAAAACACTTTAACAACTTAAGAGCCGTAGAAAACTCTTTTGTAGGGACTACCCCCCTTGGCTTCGTTAGGAGTTAGTCTAAACGAAGGAGCTAAGAGTAGGTGATAGTACCTAGCTCTATGCTTGCCCCCAAGGTCATACCTCTCCCACTTTCCTAAGTGAGGAGACAGCTTTCAATTGATTTCTGCTGCTGGTGTGCAATCAACGGACAACATTACCAATTTACCATTGAACATTAAAATAACGTGTTGCCTACTACCTAGAGGCTAGTGACATTGATCAATCTTATAAAGAAAAACATAGCATTTATAAAATCTAATAAAAAAAATAAACACAGCATTTATCATTAAAATACTCAGCTTACCAGTTGGAAGTTTTCAAGCTGCCTGAAGGTTGAATCTTGGCGTCCAAGAAATGACAGTCGGCTGAACCCTACTGTCTAAGAAATCATAGTCAACTGAGCTTGAACCCTCAATCGCTGGTGTGAATATCACAGAGGAAGAACCCCTGGTCGGAATATCACGGAGGACTAAACGCTGTCGTTGGACAATGCCGTCAGCTGGAAAATGCCACCGTTGCCGTCCCTGAGGATCGAGTTGTGGTGAATCGTGATGCCGCGCTGGTGATGGAGCTGCGATGGTGATGGAGCCAGACGCCCGCGATGGTGATCAAGCTGCCTGTGTGGTGATCCGCGATGGTGATGGAGCTGTAGCCTAGGCCCTATAGAGGTGAAGCCGAACGTTGAGCTGCAAAGGCGACGGACCACGGTGATCAAGCTGATCAACTTGCAGAGTTGCGGCGGACCGAGTTGCAGTCTGCAGAGTTGCGGCGGACTTGGATGTTGGAGGTAAAAACGGTAAAGGTATGGTGATGGTAAGCAGCTAAGCTAGGTATCGGGTGGGTACGATACCCTTTTTTTTAATTTTGTTTTTTTTTAATTAAAAATTCGAACATAAATCAGGTTCGCCTTAGGTTCGCGTTTAGGTTCGTCATTAGGTTCAGGTTCATCTCGATTAGGTTCGGCGAACCTGAACAAACCTCAAATTTTTTTTAAGGTTCGTCGAACCTCGAACCTCAAGGATTAGGTTCGGCGAACCCTGTGACTTAGAGCCAAAACACTCATTTAACCCATAAACACACTTATCCTAAGTTTCGGACTATTATTTGGCCTTATAATTAATATTTTCTCCAAAACCCCCAAAAATGAGAAATATTAATTAAAATAATAAATTGGAGAAAAACAAAATATCTCCAAAAAAGGCCAAATTGAATAAAATAAATAGCTAATTAGCTCGGCACGGAGCATTTATGATGAATCCAATCAACATCGGTCAGTTTCAGATCAAGTATCAAAGTGTAGCAATTGAACTATTCATCAGAAATTTGCCCTCTTTGGTCAAATTCGCTTTTGGGTTGAAGTAATTGTTATCTATTGGCCCGGTGATCATTACGAGGGGGGATGAGCCACCTCACCCCCCCTCATCATTACAACTCGGTCTTATCTCAGTTGCAGCTCAGTTCAACTCCAAATCATCATGCCGAGCTCATTCAATTGCTCCGGTGTTACTCTTAGTCCGAATTTAAGGATTTGAGCCCTATTTTCTTTCCTTTTTGTATAAATAAGAGGCTCTTCTTCCTATTTGCATATGGAGAATTTGTGCAAGTACACTCTAGAGAAATTTGTAATATCTTTTGAATTTGAATAAAGCAAGAAGACTTCGGAGGTCCATGTGGGAGTTCTTTGTATGCTATGCTTCATCTTGTTTAAGGTGATACCATTCTTAGCTCATCTCTTTTGATTCTTGAGTATATGATCTTGTGATTAGAAAGCTAACAGTCTAGCACAATATTATTTGATCTATGCTTTTTCCTTGAGTTTTGTGGCTTTCAGGTATTATCTCAGGTGCAAGAGTTTTTGCTTGGTTTATACATTCATCCTACAAGTTCTCAAATGAGGCTTCTACTTCAAAAAGTCAAGAAACAAAGCTTGCTTGCCTCATCCATCAAACAAACTACTTCAAAAAATCTCTTGGTTACATTGGTTACTACAAAGCGGATTTACTACACTCACATGTTTTATCTTTTGATTTGTTTTCCAAATAGTGTAGTACTCTCAAAACTTTCATATCTCTAAATCCTGCATTATGATTGGCTAAGTAGATCAAAGTTTCACACTTTGATCTACTTGTTTGGGTTTTAGATCTACTATTTTCAATCTTTAATTTTTACTAGATCTAAGATCTTAACTTCATTACAAACTTGTAAATCCATTATTTCTTTTTAGTCGGCTTGTTACTCTTTCATTTTCCATTTTTTAAGTGCCAAATATCTCCAAGTTTTTTACCCAAGACCATCATTATTTTTGCCAAGCCTTTGTCTTGAGAAATACTTTGGGATTTATTCTCAATTGCTGCATTGTTTTGCGTGCCACTTCTCTTTCCCCATTATCTCTTGCGTATTTTCATCTAGATGAAAATTTCAAGACTAGTGCTTAAAAGTCAATTTTTTGACTTCTTTTTGCCTTGGAAAACGTGCACAAATTTTCTCGAAAAAACGTGCAAATTTTTCATTTTTAGGCTTGCTGGTTTTTCTATGTTTTTAATTAATTTTCAATTCTGGAAATTCATTTAAAAATCAGAAATTTTTCGAAAATTTTCCAAAAAAATATTTTTTCAAGTTTTTGTACTTTTTCTCAAAAAACGTGCAAATTTAAGCTTGTTGTCTTTTGCTGATTTTTTGACATTTTTCCAGTGTTACACAGGGACGCGTCCCAGAGGGTCGGGGACGCATTTCGGCATTTCGGGCGTCCCGAGGACTCCGAAACTCCACCCGAAACGTTTCGGGACATCCCCATTTTGGCGAGACGCAGGCCGAAACGTTTCGGTGGGTGGCGAAACTCGGCGAAACTTGGGGGGACTTCCTGGCGTCCCGCCCCGAAACTTCGCCGAGACTTCCTAAGGATATTTTCGATTTTTTTAAATTTGTTTTCTTAATTTTAAAAAAAAAGTTAAAAAAATTTAAATAATTCATTAAAATTATAAATTTTATAAACTTATTATACTTATATAATATAACTGATATTATTTAATATTTATATATTATTTATAAAGTTTTTAAACATTAAAAAAAATATCAAAAACTAAAAATAAAAAGTCAAAAAAATTTAAATAATTCATTATAGCTTGGACTCTATTTGTAGTTTATAGTTATTATTCATACCGATGACTAAGTTTTTGACTCTTTCCTATTTTTGAGCAATCTTAATTTACTATTTTAGTATTTAATATTTCAATGTCTTTGACCTTTAGTGTTATTGTTTATTGTTCAGTGTTTACTAATTTAGTCATTTTAAATTTATTGCAATTTGCAATGTCTGTTTAAAATTAAAAATTAAAACTTTAATTATTTTGTTGATGTGCAGTATCATACTATCTAGATTCTAGTATCATTGATTCATTTTCAATCACTTAAAACTTTAAAACTTAAAAGTCAAATCTGAAGATTATCAAATATGATGTGCATGTTAATCATAGATTCATATTGATACACAATAGATTTATAAATTATTATTAATATAATGATAATCTTAATGAATCCTGTAATGTGTTTGAACTTTGAATTTTGCATTTACATTGCATGGTTACAGATTCCAGAATGATGAATGTTTGTTATTGTTGGGATTTATATTTTTCATATTTTTAATATTTTTAAAATTTGTATGACTATCGCGTCCCGTCGTCCCCGCTGAATTTCTCTAAAATTTGGGGGTGGTCTCCACACGTCCCGAATGTGCGTCTCCCCGAACCCACGTCCCGCCATCCCGAAACCTTGGGGGAACATTGCATTTTTCTGCTATTTTCCAATTCTGGAAATTCGGCTAAAAATTAGAAAATTTTCGAAAAAAAATTCAAAAAAAAATATTTTTTAATATTTTCATCATTTTCTCGAAAAACGTGCCATTTCAAGCTTGCTGAGTTTTTACTGATTTTTTGCAATTTTCTGTTATTTTCCAATTCTAGAAATTAGCCTAAAATATTAAAAAATCTTTAAAATTTTATTTCTCAAAAAATGTCAAGTCATTTCATTGAAAAACGCGCATTTTGCATCATAGAAGGCAAGCTTTTCCTCTCATTTCACAGGTCTAATTTTTTGTCTTGTTTTCCTGTTTTGGGCTCTTATTTATCTCATTGGGCACTTATCATCTTATTCACTTTCATTTTTTCGAATCATAAGTTGAAATTTGGTTTCCTAACACTCACTAGCTGTTGTTTAAAGCTCTTACTTACAGGAGAACTAAGAGGAAAATCAAGCAAGAAAAGAGCAAGCTAAGCTAGATCCAAAAGACAAGGATCTGAACCCAAAAAACCTTTATCCTTTGTACAAGTCATAATAAGGCTTCAAGTTCTCTTGTTTAGCCACTTTCTTCATTTTCAAGAGTTAAATTCCCTTATCGTGTAAAATATTAATGAAATAAGGCTAAGTGGGATAAATCCTCCCATAGTTTGTGTTTCTTCCCCATTTGGGGAAGAGTGTCTTGTTGTGTTCTTTAGCTTAATTTCATTTTCAGTACTTAGATAAGCTTTTCATTTTGCTTTAGAACACTAATTGCTCACTTAGATTTACTTTCCACTAATTGCTAATTTCATTTTTTACATTTGTTATTATTATTTGAGCCATCACTTGTGTTCTTTGTGTATGCTTTATCTATCTTTAAAAGGAACCAAAGACTCTTGAACTTGTCATAAGACGAGTCAAGAGCACTCTCTGTCGGAGAGCATAAACATTGCACTTTTACTGCATTTTAGCATATAGATTAGTTAAAGTCTCTTGAACCTCTGTCATAAGACAAGTCAAGAGCACTCTCTGTCAGAGAGGTTCATCTATGTGCTCTAATTAAAATTCGCAACTCATCACTCCCCTTTTAATAAAATTTGAATTTATTCGTTGTTTCCTTGCCGGAGTAGGCTCTGACCAGCCTAAAAAAACTGGAGTACACTCAGAAATGGTATTGGACTGATTAATTGGGCAAGATTCAACATAATAAAACTTTCAACCCCCATAACCAACGAATCGGCGTTGATTCGATAAATACTCAGGTAGTGAGAAAATTCCAAGTGGGGACGCCGGACTGCTCAATCTAGACGCTTGCTGGTTAAATTCTCTGAACACCTAGCTTGTGAGCCAGACCGGCACCGACATGTCTTTGAACGGAGCCACTGAATGTATTTCCGGTTAGATTTCCATAGACACCTAAAAACAATATTACTTAAAATACTATAAATCAACCAAGAACATTTTCAAAACAATCACACAAACATTATATCGATACTTGTATCTGCAACATCCCAAGCACTCATTGACTCCATTTGGCACTGGTCTTCAAAACTTACATGTATCACCCTGATTTGGACCATTTGTCTTTTAATTCTTAAATTCGTTATATTGTGGATGCTTATTTAAATTCCAAGTCGTCATATATTGTTTCATCTTGATATTTGTGTTTTGTAATTGCAACGTGGATTGCATATTTTATTGTATCTCAAAAAAATCCTAAACAACACCAAAAAACACTTAAAAACATAGAACCATAGAAAACTCTTTGTTAGAGACTACCCCCGTTGGTTTCGTTAGGAGTTAGCCTAAACGGAGGAGCTGGGATTCAAGTGACAATACCTGGCTCATTGCTTGCCCCCAAGGCCACACCTTTCCCGCTCAGGGAAACAGCAGCCCAAAAGATTTCTGCTGACGATGTGCATTCAACGGACAACACAGTGTATGGTGTAAGGTTCATGTATCCCCACAGGGTATCAGGGAGGCAAGCCCAAGAAGCTTGAGCCTTGGTTATTTTCTGGAAGCCTGGAAGGCTTTCCAGGGAACCTCCTCTAGGAGGATGGAAAAGTTACAAATGAAAAATAAAGTTGATGGCTAGAGGATGAGCACTCATTCTTTGTATAGTGTACAGCTCATCTGTCCCCACAGGGCAGTGGGGAGAGACTGGCCTAAGAAGGTCATGTCTTTGTCATAATCTGGAGGCCCAAAAGGCTTTCCAGGGCACCTGCCTTTAGAGGTCAACTAGTGAAGCAAATGCTAAGCAATTTAAATCTTAAAAGGTTGCTTGTCCAGTGTCTAGTGGATCCTTCTCATCATTCCACCCATTTGTGAGACACCACCATGCCCTATTGTTCACCTAGTCCAACTTATGTGTTGTGTGGATCACCTTGTCCTTTAGCCCAGATGCTTACAGTGTTAAGTAATCAAGTCATCCCTTGGCCTTACCTGTTGTTTTACGATCCCTTCACCCTTGACTAGCAAAAGGGCTAAATCCATAAATGAGTATACACTGGAGTTCTTGTTTTGAAGCAATTGATCATTTTAATTTGGATTATTATTATATTTATTATGCTTATACTTGCCAACTAAATCTAATCATACTAGAAGTGCCACTGCTAACATAGATAATTGAGCATGCATGTCCATTCGTACTTTGCAGTATCAGAGTTTAGCACTTGGGTCATCATTTGATCAGTTTTGAATTGGTTCACTCAGTGTTGGTCAGGCCATGAGCAAGATCCAGGATGAGTTATAGACCGACATTTGTGGTTGAAAATTATTTACAGTCTACAGGTGTCCATTAGACATATTCATGCTTCAGATGGTGATTTATTATGATGGCTTGTGCTATTCTTATGATTATCAGCATTTATTGGCTTTATTATTTTTATTGTTCTGACATGGATGGGGTCTCTAATGAACTTTTGTGATGGACTTATGGGGTATGAGTACTCATTCCTAGTAGATTTGGACATTTTGAGTCCATTGGTGCA
Source organism: Pseudotsuga menziesii (assembly GCA_001517045.1). NCBI lineage: Eukaryota > Viridiplantae > Streptophyta > Pinopsida > Pinales > Pinaceae > Pseudotsuga > Pseudotsuga menziesii. The sequence continues at coordinate 195,654 of LPNX010777044.1, forward strand.
ACTAGTTTTCAGTTTTAGGCGAGCACGGGAAAGATATGGGTCTCTGGGATTTCTTGCAGAAGATTTTCCTAGGAAAAATGGAAATAAAGCACAGTGAAGAAAAAATGATGTTCTCATAGGGCGTTATAGGGATTCTTGGAGTGCAACCAGTCGTTTGTACCATACTACCATAGTCCCAGATCCATCCATGTAGTCATTTGACGTTGATTTTTGGTCCGTTGTGAGATATTGATTGTTTTATGTTCCCGAGGGAGCATTTTAATAATTAAAAAATGGCTAATGAAGAAATCAATTTAGGTGATTGAGGCAAAGGATTGGCATGGAATTGGTCCGAGGCAAATTATTTGGGTCATCTTCATCATCCAGCATCAGCTCCACTTCAGTCAGGGTCCACATGTCCTTGGTTTATGCATTTTGAGGATATTTTGATGTATTTTGAGGGAGATCCCCTAGTGATTTTTATCACTATTTTATATTATTTGCCACCACAAATTGTTGTTGTGTCAAGAGGACATGCTAGTGAAGGGTAACATAACCTCCTAGCCCCACCATGTGCTATCTTGTGGTCATTAGTCATCTTTTATGTGATGCGCCCCTCATCAGGCATTTCTAGTGATGCGCCCCCTTATATTTTTGAGTTGATCCATGTGAGATGTATCTGGCTAATCTTAGTCATAGATTAGGATGATTTTATTTTATGATCTTGACCCTTGATCTTTTTGGATCTAGGTGTTATGTTCTTGAGAGATCTATATATTGAGATGCTCTCTCATTTGTAAAGGGACTTTTGGCTCTAGAAATATTGAATATAAAAAACTTTTGCAGAAACTTCTTGGGAGCTTTGTGAATGTTGTGGATGTGATTGTTGTGCCTCTTGCTTAGACATTTCAGTGATATCTTGTAAGCAAACATATTCTTCTGTGAGGGTCGTACCCACCTTTTTGCAGGTAGCGAATTGGAGAAGGAGATTGCTAGGGCAACCCGTATTGTCTTTCAACCAAATCGCCTCATGTTCAAGGAGTGATCGATTGTTACTTTGTGCATTGAATCTTTCTCTATGAATGTTGTACGTAGCTTATGTTTTTCATCGGTGAACAATTCCGACTTTGGTAGATTGATTTTGCAGGTGACGAAGAGGGGGCGCACTTCTTCACTTTGGCGTTTTTTCTTCATTGTATGTCGGATCTAGCTCGAAATTGTAACTAAGTGGAAGGATCATCGACATCTAAGGCGACCACAAATATTCTCAGGTACGATCTGAAGGTACATGTAGTGTTTCATTATTTTCATCCAATTGTCAAACAAACCCTTTTTTTTAGAACCCTCGTTTTGTAGATCTGATAGATCCGGTGAGTTTTTTATGACGGCCATCAAAACCCACTTGGAGATTAATGAATAAACCCTAGATCTCAAGTTTCAACGTTAATCGGACTCCATTTTCCCTGGGATCTAGCACTAGTCACTCTAGGTGGGGGCACCTCTCTTCGGTGGGTGGCCTTTTCTTTAGATCTATCAGATGGGTATGCTTGAACCCACCTCAAAATCATAGATCCAATCCTCAAGCACCCTGATCTAGTCATCTCATGCCCTGATCTATTCTTTTGGGTCCACTTTTTCCACTTTTGCATAAACCCTAAGTGGGTCCCTTTAGGATTTCCATTCATGTGGCTAGATCTCTTCAGATCTATCAGTTGGGTAGGCTTGGACCCACTTGATCCCCATAGATCTATCCTCCAAGCACCCGAATCTAGTCATTCCATACCTTGATCTACCCTTTTGGGTCCACCTTATCTACTTTTGTATAAGACCCTAGGTGGGTCCCTTTAGGATTTCCTTTCTTTTGGCTAGGTCTCCCTAGATCTACTTCCTTAACTCATTTTTGGTACAATCTCATTCAAGTTGGGCTATTTCCTATCTTTGCTAAGCCTCCCCAACTTGGCCCTAATCTCCATACCACTCTAATTTGATAGATCTAGTCTTACCCACTCACTATCTCTCATTTCTTATACATTGTCAAACCCTAGGAGTGTCTTGAGTAGGTGCGCTAGACTCTTAGGCTAGTAGGGTCTCCCCCTTGGTCATTCTCTAGATTGATCTAAAGTGACAAGAGCCCGTCCAGTGTGACAACTACCCTTTATCCGTAGTGGACGAGGCCTTTGCGGTGTCACTGGTTAGCTACCTCACCTCTACCGTCTCGGATGGGATCCCTTTAGTGGGTAGCTACACTTTGTGTGATAACAGGGTTGATAGAGTTACAAAGAAGAGTTTAATCGGAAAGAGTCCTTTTGAGCATGTCTATAGCCTAGATGTCACCTTACCCATCCATTTAAAGCTTCAAGTGTATCAGCTTCTCCAGAACTTTAGCTCAGATCGAGATGTTTTCAGAACAGAGTTAACCAATTTATTGAGTTAGATGAGAACAGAAGAATGTCCCTTGACCAGAGTATCAGGAATTTAGATAAAATCAAGAGGACTTTTGATAAGTCTACTAGACCTGGATCCTTTCAAGTGGGTGATACAATTTTATTATGGGACAAATGGAGGGACAAACCGGGAAAGCATGGAAAATTTGGCAGCCTATGGATGGGACCTTACATCATTTGTGAAATAGCAGGTACCAATTCCTTCTATCTAAATGACATAGATGGGGAAAGATTGAACCTTCCAATAAATGGTCTACTGCTCAAGATGTTTTTCAGCGAGACGATTTGATGCCTATATTGGCATCGATGGTATCAAGGCCTATTCCTAAGCTTATCCTTGCATATTATTATCTTTGTTGTATCATATTGTTGTACTATAGATGTTGTATAGAAATATTTCTTACTAATCTTGAGGACTTTGTTACATATTAGTTCTTCTAAATTTTGTAAAGTAGTATTTTCTTGTACATTATACTAACTTTGTACAATACTAATAACTTAGTTTACCAATTGGTTTCCTTTTATATATGTGTGTTACTGATGGATTTTAATTTTTGTGCAGGACCCAGAGATTCTGGAGTTCTCGCATCCTCTTTTTTGTTAGAAAATCAGCCATAGCACGTGTCCCTAGATGGAGCCAGATGTTACCTACTAAGTCATGCTTAGTTGGTTGTATCAAGCGAGCCGACAAAGCAGAAAAAGCATACTTGTTCATTCTTCCTAGACTTAGACATCAAGACGACTAGCCCAGAGTGTTTTTTCCCTTGGTAATTATTGGTTGTTGATCAAATGACTAATAATTTCTGAGTTTTTCACTCACACCTCCAAAGTTGGGGTAATCGTCTTGTTGGTTAGACCTGAGGAAGTTATTAGAGCCTCCGTGACAATCTTTATAAACATGCTAGGCATTCCAATTGAGTCGTATGGGCATGTACTAGGTCCCCCTAGAGTTTCGTTTAATTCCGAGAAAAATAATTTTTTCCGTTTTTGAGACATTTTCAATGGTTTAATTAAAAAACTTCAAAATGTAATAAAAGTCAAGTTCAGAGTCTGTTTTTGGCGTGGGAATGCTCGTTCTCACACTCAAAGCGTCCTCTTTACCCCAGAGGCCACTTTTCATATGTTTCAGGTGTTAAAGTTTATGCAGCTGCCAGACCCATTCTCAGAGAGGATGGTACCCTAGTCCGTCAACTAGGGCAGAGTAAGACCCTAGAAGGTACCCTAGGGCCCCCAGTAGTCTCCTGGGGTTCTTGGTCTAGGACCAAGCAGGTTGATGCCATGGCAAAGCCCCTAGCATGTGGCTAGGGCCCCTATATGCCTCTAGGGTATTCTAGTTTGGGACCAAAGACGCGATGTCCAAGTAGAGCCTGCAGGTAGAGGTAGAGATATATTCTGGTCTATAACCAGGGACACGATGTCCAAGTAGGTCCTGCAGGTAGTTGATCAACTTTTAGTGTGAGACTGAAACTCGGCTTAGTACTGAGAACCATTCTGCGAGAGAATGGAGGACCCGGTCAGGGTCCAGGGATTGATCAACCTGTTTCAGTGTGACACTGAAACTCAGCCTAAGGCTGAAAGCCATTCATTAAGAATGGAAGATAATGATGTCCCCTCTCCTAATCGGTTATTGCTAGGTTGCTTCTCAAGGGACTGGCCACCCCTTGACGATGTCCCTAGTACCTAACCCTTAGGAGCAGTGTTAAGGACAAAAGGATTGTACCATCCATTTGGATTTTCCCCTTTATACAGTGATGACAAAATTATATAAAACAATGTACCTTGAGAGAGAGAAAAGTTTACTGGTCCTGTTGAGTTGTTTGTCCACCTTTTATGGTTCACATTATCCTGTGGGTATGTGGGTTGTTGTAACCCTTTTGGTTGACACTTAGTCCTTTACTTGGTCTTGTCACTCTTACTGGTTTGCACCTTTGATTTTGATGACTCCTACTTTATGTTTTTTATCCTAAGTATTTTTTACCTTATGGTTGATTAAAGGACCATTGGACCTTTCATTATCATGGTGACTTTATTTTTCATGAACCTTATGACCTTTTCTTTTATAAATTCATTAAAGATTACTTTATGGTTTTATTTAAATAAAACCTTTATGGTAAAGGTTTTATTTTTATGGTTTTATTAAAACAACTTTGGACCTTTATTTTACTATGGGCCACTTTAACCTATCCTAAGAAAATCTAATTGTTATCTTTCACCTACCATATAACCTATACAAGGAAAGATATTATACGTTTTCAATCTATGGGATTTTGCTCCGTGGCTTACCTTCACGGGCTTTCTTTCACGGCTTCCTTCACGGCTGGTTCTTTCACGGCTTAGCTTCATGATTCTTTCATGGCTTCCTTCACGGCTTGTTTTCACGGGCTGTCTTCACGAGTTTACCTTCACGGGCCTGTCACGGGTTCCTTTGCGATGATCTCTGTCTACGGTGATCTCTATCTGCATGCCGGTTTCTTCACGTGCTGGTGATCGCTGCTATCTGTCTGGCTCTGCGATTTCACTTGACTGCTCCTGCCGGTTCCCTCACAGGTTTATCCTCTGTCGATTCCTTCACGATTTGATTTGTTGGTTCCTTCACGGGTTTCTCTGCCGGTTCCTTCACAGTGATTGTCTGCGATCTTTTACCCATCTAGTCTTGCCGATTTCTTCACATGGTTATCCACTGCAATCTTGACCGTCTGCATGCTTCCTCCGTGAGCTTTCCCTGCGTGGTCTGCCTTGTGTGACTTTGATTCATATCATCTCGTGACTTTCACCTTATGCATTGACTTTGGTTGACTTCCACCGTGATCATAAACCTGTCTTCTAATATGGACTGTGTTTTTCCTTCATCGTGACTGAGAGGTTGTTATTCTAAGTGTGACCCTGAGATTACTTTGTGTGTGTTGGGTTCTTTCCCAGCGTAACCGTGAGGTTGCCTATCAAATGTGAACTGTGGGTTTATCGGTATGACTGTGTGTCTCTATGCGACTACATCTGACTGTGTGTCTCTATGCATCTGCATCCTCACTAGCATAACTGTGTGTCCTTCTTCAGCTTGACTGTACAAGGTATGACTGTGTGTCATTTGTCAGCATGACTGTACTAGGTATGATTGTGCTTCTTAACTAATAAGTCTGGGTCAGTATGCTTCTTCCTTAACCATCTTAGGCTCTCTCTCAAGGTACGTAAAATTGTTTGCCTAGTTGACTTGTCCCTTCGGTGACAAGATCAAATCTGAGTATAAGGTTGATTCAAACACTGGTCATGATTCTTTATTGCTGATTTTTATTGTACGTTAGTTTATCATATTGTTACTGCACATGGCATTTGATGATTCTCGAAAACCAACGTTAACGCAGTATCTAATGAAGCGTTAAGTTGAAAGAGATGAAAATTATGTTCTTGCTTTATTACAGTTTAAATTTTGTTAGTGGCACTATTATAAATCTGAATTTATATGTTCATGCACTTATGCTTATTGCTTGTATTAAAACATCACTAACCCTTAAATTTCAACATCAGGTGGCTAGAACACCTTGTGGAGCATTATTCAACTAATAGAGCAACGAATTGGCATTTTAATGCTAAAGGTGCATAATTTTGGCTCCAAAGTCACAATTTTTAAAAGGTAAAAAGGAAAATGTTTAAGTGGGGAAATGAGATGGCATAGATCCCCCATGTCATGCGACCCCCTTTAGCATGTAAAGGAACCAAACTTTGAGCAAATTTTAGAAGTAGTGAATGGTTTTTGAAGTATGACGTCAAACTTATAAGCTTTCACAAAAGCGCCAATATCAAGCTAGCAAGTATAATAAAGGGTCCCCTCTCCATATTTGGTGTTAAAACCTTGGCTATGTTTTAAAGTGTGGTATCATATGGATAAGTAAGAGGTAGCAGATGTTGTTAGCAAATGTGGTGACGTCAACTATAGGGTTCACACTAGCTCAAAGCCAAAGTTGTGATAGTGTGGGGTTGACCCCCCTTTCATGTGGTAGGTTTTAAAAACCTTGGATAAGATATATCATATGACATGTTTTGAAATGAAATTGCAAGCAATAAGGGTGACGCTCGATTGTGGTTGTTTGGGTGTGTCGACAAGTGAGGGAGAGTTGGGTGAGTTAGGTGAGAAAGGTGTCATCCACCTCTTCAGTTCCACTCTTACTTCAACTCAGATCAACTCAGTTCAACTGAACTCCCATAATCAGTGTTAGATGCACCCACTTTCTCCTACTCTGGCTATAAATAAAGCACAACCCTCTCATTCCAAACTAGTTCGAGTTGGATAGAGAATAGGCTTGTTGATTGTAATAGTTATAATTATTTTGCTAGAAATAAATAAGGCCTTGGAGGCTACATGGTGTCATGTTTTATTGTGTGGATGAGCATTGCCATGGTTCATTAAGGTAACTGGTAATTTTTTCATAGCTTGCTTATTATGATCTTGTGGATTTGGCATCAATTGGTAGGAAAATAATTTAATTAATAAGTTTATGGGCTAATTCTTTTTCTTATATGCATGCTTAGAGATATAGATCTTACATGTTTAATAAGTTTATTGGCATGTCGTTTTAATCGCTACATATATGTATTAACTGGATCTCACAAGCATCTTGGCAAGCCTTTGATTAGTTGCAGGTATCCTAGTTTGGAGAAAGAGTTGATCTACTTTGCTTCCTCATTTTCTCCAACATATTCAAGGCATAGTCCCTCGACATTCCACTGGAAATCTCCACAGTTGATCATTTGAGCACCAAGCCACCTCTTCTACTCTTTCTCCATTTAAATCACTGCTTTCCTTGGTTACTTTTTTCTTATATCTTAGATCTGTGGTCTTTAAGCTAACATTATTTTCAGATCTGATATATAAGAATTACATGCATAGATCTAGAGTCATTTGAAGGATTCAAGTCTTTTTTAACTAGATCTAGCTTCGAGAAGGTTTTCATTTTTACAAGTTGTTTTAAAGTAGATCCAAAAGCTTGTTAAGTGAGTAGTCTTTCTTTAGAGTCTATTACCAACTATTTTGTACAATAGTTGAGCTTCCTATTTAGCCGCCAGTTATCAAGCATGATGAATGCTCATCTCCAGAGTTCGGAAGTTCAGTGTGTTCCAGAGTTAGCCAGTTTTTGGCTGAACCTTTTATTTTTTGTAAAATACATGTTCATACCCCCTTGGGGAAAATGTAAAAAATGTCCTAGCATTACAATTTTTATAAAAGGCTCGGCTTCCCGAACTTGGGCATCAAGTCGACTAGCCCAGAGTGTTTTTCTTGCCCAGAGTGTTTTTTCCCTTGGTTATTATTGGCTATTCTGAACAAACGACCAATAATTTCTGAGTTTTTCACTCGCTCCTCTAAAACTAGGGTAGTTGTCTTGATGTTTCGGCCTTGGGAGGTTATTAGAGCCTTCATGTCAGTGTTTTTTGTCATGCTAGCATTCCAATTGATTCATATGAACATGTACTAGGTCCCCCTAGAGTTTCGTTGGATTCTGAGAAAAATAATTTTTTTCCGTTTTTTAAGCCATTTTTTAATGGTTTAAATGGAAAAATTCAAAATGTAATAAAAGTGTGATCCGAAGTCTGTTTTCGGCATGGTTGGGCTCATTTTCAAGCCTGGAGCAGCGTCTTTACCCAGGGGCCACTTTCACCATCAATCAGGTAGCCGAAGCACCCGTGAGGCAGTATTTGGCTAAAAATGCATCAAGATGGCATTTTAATGCTAAAAATTGACATTTTGGCACTAAGTCAAAATATTCAAATAAGTCAAAAAATAATAAAAAAAGGGTAAGGTGACATGGTATGATGTCACAACAACTCATGCGATCATTTTCTAAGTGTAGTGTGACTTAAACTTTGGATAAAAAAGGTGAAATCAAATTAATTCAAATGGAAGGGGATGACGTGAAGGTAAAGGGACTCACGCTTATGTGGTAGTGATGAGTGGGATTGGGGGACCCATCCACTTAAGGAATTAAATTAATATTTTAAACCATGGTACGGTAAACACATAAACATATCGTGATGGTTGGAGGAGAGGGGGATGACGTGAATGAGAAAGCACCAGCGCTAGTATGTGAGTTTGGGAGTGAGTAGGAGCGTGTGGACCTATCCACATTTATAAAATGGCAAATATTAAACCATTGCATATATTTCCCATGATTTAAACCATGGTATATTAATGCATGCGAATTGTATAAAAGGAGGTGACGTCAACGTGAAAGGCTCACGCTTGCTAAACGTGAAGGAAGTCAATTTGATGATGTGTAATGGATTGCGTGGGTGGTTTCAAGTTATAATGGTGGCGTCAATCCAAGCTTGGAGCTCACACCAATTCCAATGTGTCGTACCATTCACATGAGGAAGAGGCTCACGTGTGGCGAGTTTGGTAAGGTTTTTGGTGATATGGCCCTTAGGACTTGAGTTGGTAGCAGAGGTGGCGTCTACCTCTCTAGTTCCTCTTCACTTTAACAAAGGTTCAGTTCAGTTTAGCTCCTCTTCAACTCAGTTAACTTCGGGTTGTTCTTGAGTTCATTAATGTCCCCCCTGGGGCTTGGTATTTTGTATAAATAGAGGTGCTTTGGACTCTTTTCTTCATGGATCCTTTGTTGTAAACTTACTTTGTAGAATTTTGTAATTGCTTTATACTCATTATTTGGAATAAGATCAAGACTTTGGAGGTCCATGCGACTTGCTGCTAGTGGTGAATGAACTTTGTGAGGTGAATGCTTTCCATATGTTTCAATTTAAGTGCTTATGTGTGATCAAATCAATTGGTTTTAGAAGTCTATTATATAGAACATAAAATCTCCCATTTACAGTTGATAATTTGGTTGAGTATGCTATTGTATCAAGATTTCATGAGCAAGAAATATTCAGTTGTATCAATGTTGATGAATCTTTATATGCTTAGCATGCTTGTTGATTGATCTCACTGGGTTGTTTGAGTGGTCTGATTTTAGATAGGATTTGCCATCTTGGAGAAGGGTGTGAGCTCGGTTGCATCTAGCTCATCTTCAAGATCACAAGCTTTTTTGTTTAACATTGGTTTTCTTTTCAAGATCTACATAGCTTGGATTATTTCAAAAAGGAGGCACTAAGGGTTTGGTTTGCTTCAAGTTCCATCTTACAAACTAATTTAAAATTTGGTTACCTTGGAAACCCTAAAACACCTTTCTTGTTTTCGTTTTTTTTTTGTTTCCTCCCCTTCGTTTTTTCCTTCTCCTTAGCTCTTCTATTTTGCCTCTCTTCCTTCAATTTTTGCAAGCAATTGTCTTCTTGTTGGCTGCCCTGTTTGCCCTTCTTGTTTGCAGCCATCCTTTCTGTTACCAACTTTTTTGTACCATAGTTGGGTTACCTGAGGAGCCGCCGATTGACAGACTTGTTCAAAGTCTGATTCCAGTGTATCAGTTGATCCGTCTGCATGTCTAGCCAATATTGGCTAGCCACTTTTTGATTTGAATAATTTTGACCATGGCCCCGTGGGGTTTGTAATAAAATGTGCTAGTAGGGTATTTTTGAGTGGTTCGGTCTCCTGAGACGTAGAATCTCAAATAAGGTATTACAGGGAGTTTTTTGCCCCTGACAATTATGCTTTTCCTTCAGCCGAGTATAATTGACGACATTTTCTCCCACTTCCTCCAAAGCTGGAATACCCGACGTTGAATTCTGGGCCTTGGGGGGTTATTAAAGCCCAACTGAGTGTTATAAACTAACTAGGCATTATTTAGATAGATCATGGTCATGTCCTATGTCATCTAGACACATAAAAAAAAATTCGAAAGAATCTTTTTCGGACGAAGAAAAAAAAAAAAATTATTTTTAATTACTTTTCCTAAGTTTTTTGGGTTAATTTTTCCATAATTTTAATGGTGGTGTTGCCCACCTATTTCGACTAGGTGGCAACTCCATGTACATGAAGTGTACATAATTGTACCTTGAAAAAATCTGAGGATTTCTTCACTTCTGCAGGGCAATTGCCCCTTTGTAAAACGAAATGTCCGCTCCCCTACGTGGGAAAATTAATGTAATTGTATGTACTAGTATGGGTCATATGATACGGATGCCACACCATGGAACTGATTGTTAGGGAAGTCCCCTCATCGAGTGTTTTTCCCTTTCCAATTAATCTTGTTGAACAAACGAGTTTAATCGGTTTGGTTTTCACTCAAAATCCTCCAAAGTGGTGACGGGCGTTCTACCAGTCAAGTCCATGAGGTGGCTAAGGCTTTAAAGTGTAATTCATGACCATGCTAGACATTTGTCTAGAGTCTTGCGGAGTTTCGTTACGTTATTTAATTTTTATTATTTTTTTCCAGTTAATTAATTCCACCCCTTGGTGGTTAATTAACTGAGTTTTGATGTAATAATGTAATTACTCAAGCATGGCATTTTGTAATAGGGGCTATGAATGCAAAATAAAATTGCTATGAAACCCCCTAAGCCATTGCTTCGAGTCCCATGTCGTTCTGGTAAGCGGTTGAAGAGATAGACCAATTTTGGTCAGGAGGGGTCTATCTCCCCTAGGGAAATTTTTAATTTTCCTAAGTCAAAAATTCATATTATTTGATTTTGAAGGAAAAAATCAAATAATGCCATGGTAAATGTGTTTGGGGGTTGTTAACCCTAGGAAAATTTATTTCATAATTTTTCCACCTCCCCATGGCCTAGATTTAATTTTTTCAAGTTATTTTAAATTTTTCCTAAGTTAAAAATGGGGAAATTTTAAAAATTAAATTGGAAAATTAAATCTAAGGTGAATTTAAATATTTATCCTAAGTCTAAGGGTTAAATATTATTTTGGAGGAAAAAGCTATGGTCAAAGCCAAATTTAGAGCTTGCCAATGTTAAAAGTCTCACTAAAGGGGCCAAGTCCAAGTTAAAGCCTTCACCAAGTATGGAAAGCATCTCCAAGTATGGCGTCCAAGTTAAAACCCTTGCAAAAGGTGGGGGCGCTACATTATAGTGTGAAGACTCCACCAAATTTGAAGGAAGGCGCTAACCCTATTGTAAACCCCCCAAATCTAGTGGGGCGCCAACATTAAAAAGGAGGGCGCTAAAGTTAGAAAGGGCGCCACATATGGAAGAGGCAACCACTTAATAAAGGAGGCGCTAATATGGAGGGCGCTAAAGTTAGAAGGGCGCCATTGTAAAGAACCACATTTAGAAGAGCGCTAGGGTAAGTGCCATCAAATAGGAAAACGCCCCCAAATATGAAGACACCCCCAAATGTAGAGAGCGCTACCACATTTAGTGGGGCATCAAGGTGAAATAGAGGACGCTACAAGGAAATAGAGGGGCGCTGTTTTGGAGAAAGGCCACCATTTTTGGAAAAGTCAATGCTAAATGTGGAGGGGGCGCCTACTTGGGCCCACGTTTTTCATCCAAGCCATTGATCTAAGGGTGGAATATTGATCAATAAAAAAGATCTAAGGGTGGAGATTGGTTTGACATGGATCAAGCTTTTCAACCATTGATCAAGAATTAATCTAAGGGTTGAGATTGATTGAGAGGAAATAAAAGTCAAAAACCTAGATCTAGTGGTGGAGATTTAACCTAGATCTAGGTCTAATCTCAGCCATTGATCTTCAAGGGGTTGGGGGTCTCCCTCAACTATAAAATGGGGGCCTCACTCCCTCATTTCTCATGCTCTCTCATGCTATTGTTATGCTGCCGGAATATCTACTCACTCTTCTCTCATTTTCTTCTTGCCATTGTAATGCTCTTGCCCTAGCTGGGACATAATACAAGTGAATCTTTGGAGGAAGCTTTGGTGTCTTGTCTACATGCCATTTTCTTTATGAGGTAACCTGTTTAGTATTTGTTTTAGCTACATTTGTATTAGTTTAGATAGCTCTCCACAAAGTATTTTGTGGAGAGATTTGCAAGTAGAAGTTTTTCTGCTTTCATTTGTGAGTAGCTTGATAGGATCTTACAAAGTATTTTGTAGGCTCTTTTTTTTGTGCTCACCTCTAAACTTGCATTGTGCAGCTATTATAGATCTATTTGCAGGGATCCAGAGCAAAGGAACACCCTTTCATTTGTTTAAAAACCCAGATTTTTATTTTCGCACATTCTGGAAAAAGGCTTTTAAAACTCAGTTTTTATCACTGTATAGTGATAAAAACCTTGGTTTCAAAGCCCCAATCCTTAGTATATTAGTTTAGCTTGTTATTTCTGCTGTTTTAGTATTATTTAGGTGGCTGGAAACTCAGTTTCCAGTCAGTCTGTGAGCTCTATGCAAAAATAGCTCTGTCTCAAATACTTGTGGTATCAATTGATCCGCATCTGCGGTGAATGAAGTCGGTCTGAATTGGGTTACCCAATCTCTCGAGCCGAACGCAAGTTCCTTTGGGATTAACTTATTGCATACCTCTTTGACTAATATTATTCAGTTTGCATAATAGTATAGTGTTTTTTTTTTTAGAATTTCAATTCGGCCATATCTTTTTTTGTGTTCTGAAACTGGGTTTTATTCACTGTATAGTGAATATAACCCTTGTTTTAGGGACCCCATATGTTATATATTAGTTAGAGGCTTTAAATTTACTGTTTTAGTATCATTTAGGTGGCTGAAAACTCAGTTTTCAGCCCTCTAAACTTCATATTTCTGTCATACTTTCGCTCAGAATTTTATATGTAAAAATTGTAAATTTTGTACTAACATTGTAACAGTGGATTTTTATTTATTTCATGTGATTTGCAGCGAAAATAGTTCGCTGGTTTTTGACATGTAGTGCAGGTTTAAAGGAGATTTGCTGTCCAAAAGGGCACAGAAATATCTCAACCCTCAACCAGTTCAAGGGGGATCCAAACTCTCAACTTTTCTGTT
>LPNX010777058.1:17978-38013 GCA_001517045.1 Pseudotsuga menziesii
ATATTAAACCTGGTGTATGCAAGCATTAAAAATGGATGTGTTTCCAAATATTGGACTGAGGATGTAGCCCTCCTAATCTGGGGCATTAACCCAACATTAACCATTGGCATTTCTTCACCTTTTACCCTTCGCATGGTAATCTAGAGAATGGAGTTGTCGCTTCTTTCCCTCGACGTTCTAGGTATTTTTGAAACTCGGTTCTTTTTCAATGGTCTTAATTTTTAGGCCATTTTATAGTCTCTTTCATGGGTTCAGCATCCCCATCATCCATGGAACCAACCTCCTCAGTTCCCAGGAGTAGTCCCAATAGGAGCATTTTTAGTAGCAGAACGATCAGCATCACTAGTTGAAACGATGTTATTATTCTTTGCATAATCGTTCTTTCCATCTTGGTAACTAGAGAAGAAGGAATAACTATATCAACATATTAAGCAAATACAAACCTAGATCGAGACCCATCATCAAAAGCAAAGGCAAGACATTTTCAGGCCATTTTACAGTTTCTTTCATTGGTTACGTTTGTGTTAATGGGTGAACTTTATTAAGTAGTCGTAGTTGTTAAGTTACGATGAAAATGGGTTTTCTTGGTTATAATGAAAAATCTAGACACTGCCATTGATCCTTCTCTCTTATATGGTTTTTAGATTCTAATTTATTGCTCGGTGGGTTAATGCTTTGAATGAATGGATTCACCTGCCAGTTGTAGGCACTTGAGTTTGATCTATGCTTGACTCTAGAAAGTTTGGTTCCATGAAGATAAGTCCAGGCCTTCGTGTCAATGCAAAAACCCTAAATTCAAACATCTGTCATCCTCCTTGTAGTGCATGGACACCAAGTGTCTTTGTCCATAGATGTACGTTACCAAATCCACCTTGACGTTGTCCTCCTCCTTCCTTGCACACTCTTATTATGTAAGAAGCTCATCGTCCTCTATCCAATTTAGAGTATCAGTGGGAACTGCATTAAATCTATTGATCTCAGCTCAAAAATGACGTGCCATTATGCAATTTTGGTTCTTTTATTGGTCATAGTTGCCTTAGCCTTTCGAGGGGAAAGTGGGTTTGCAAAGTATATAGAAGAGGAAGATAATTTGAGTGAACCATTCAGAAAGGTAACTATACGCAGTACACTATCTAGAAATATAAAAGTAAAAATTGTAAATTACCTTTTCTCTGAACGTCAATAAATCTTGCTTGCTCTTGCGGACAGAGCCTTGTTATAGACGAAAATTTTCAAAGCATTGTCTTCGCAGCATTCTTCATACGAGAGTGAGCAATCACCAGCTGGATATAGCATTGCTCAATACATAACCATTCCGCAAGGTAAATATATGAAGTACACTATCTAGAAATATATAAAATAAATATTGTGAATTACCTTTTCTCTGAACATCAATAAGGATCTCTTGCTCTTGCAGACAAAATCTTGTTATAGACAAAAATTTGGAAAGTGCAGAAGTGGATGAGTTTATCTATCATAAATTACTAGTGCATACGGCGCTCATCTACCACATGAAGTAAGTAATTAAGTAATTTGTATCTGGTAATATCCCTGAGTTGTATCCCTTTAAATATCGGCAAAGACTTGGTTCTCATGATTCTAGTTTGTAGTCATGATGTGTGATTTCAGCCTCAAAAGTGTTTTCATCATGGGAGGCAGAGAAATATCGACAAACAGGGAGGTATTACGACACAAGAACGTCAAGAAAGTCATGATGTGTGACATCAATAAGGTCTAACTACTCGTCTCCATTAATTTATGGTTTTATTGTTTTTATTTTGAATTTTTCTGGACTTGAATAAAATGTTGTTGATTTTTTCCACCAATACCTTCTTGTGAAAAGATAATTCTTATGCACTTCTCGCCTTAAGCATCATTATCAATGATGCTTGGTAACGAATTTTTAATGCTTCATTTTCTTAAACTATAATTTATATCTCTTAGGTTCCTACTAAAGTTTAAAGCTTTAATCGAAATTATTTGACGCGGGGCTGAGATCGAGAACATAGATGAACGATTCAACATCATAATAGGAGACCTCACAGATCCTATGGAAAAACATCCTTGTTATCAATTGTACACAAAATATTTCTATGAGCTTGTTCTAAAGACAAATATGAGCCACAGAGGGTTGTTCGTTACTCAGGTATAACATCACAATTAAATCGCTCAAATTATTATATAAACTATTTCTTGACAGTATTCTTTTATTACATCATGTCGTACATCAATTAACAAAGATAAATAATAAATTGATAATAATAAGGCATGCTTCTAGTAGTACTGTGTAGTTCTAGGACTCTTGTAATATCCCCCAATACACAAACATTTTATCTAATATTATTTTTACTATTTTTATTTCTTGAATATGAATGGAAAACCTGGAATATGCAAATCGGTCCTTGGTGGACAAATGTAACTGAAACATTATGCTTGTAATGAAAAAAAATATGAATGAGAGAGACAGCCACTTTGAAGGAGAAATTATGCATGTGGAGAGTGGGGAACGTGAAGGGTCACTCTCAAACAGTTTCACCAGGAGTGGGAAGGCAAGTATGGTGCTAGACCCACCCTAGGAAACAAGAGGGAAGTGTTACAAAGATTCTGGGAGCTGTAAAAGACTTAGGATCAAAATATAAAGAAGACATCGCTCACTATGCTTGGGGCCAGTAGAGGAAAGACGCTATGCGTTCAGTAAGATGAAGGAGACATTGCCTGGGGAAGAAGGGGTTCCTCACTGGAGAACGAAATTGAGTTTGTCTGTCACCACTCTTGGCATGCATAATTAGCTTGGGGGTGATTGATGATAGAGGGAACCTATGTGCCTAATCTATGGTTGGGTGTAATGTGGTTATTCCCTTTTAATTGCGGATCATGTTACAAATAGGTTCCATTTATGGGTTGACGTTTCTACATTTTACCAAGCTCAGAGTATATTCGCATATGTGTGAATACGTGTTTCCATTCTTCTATTGATGATAAATTCCATATTTAGCGTATTGATAAAAAGTTTCTTATGAGCTTGTGTGTTCTCATACTCTGTTCTGACTGTCTATGAATTGCCTTCAACACTATGGTTTCTCTATTGGATTAAAATGTTTAAGGCTTGCATGCTAGTGAATTCTAGATACACCGCTTTACATGCATAGATGTGGTCTACTGACTGTTACTGCTATGTTTCCTGCGTTATATCTGGAACGTGTACGGTTGCCTATGTTTGAATATTAGGAATATGCATTTGCTTTCTATTTTTTGGAGCATGTTGATTTCCTGAAGTATGAAAATGCAATTTATAGCTTCTTGTTTCCTGTGTCCAAGGTATGAAGTATGGGGAATGTATCATACTATTTATTTCTGGTATAGGGATTGGAAGTTTCCTCGCTAGCTATTGCTTGTGGAATGATGCGTATGAACTGGAGCCATCATGTTCTGTTTGACTGATTGTGCTTTGCTTTTGGAAAGATTGGCGACTCAAAAGGGGGATTATTCCTCTTAATAGAGTTACCTGTATGCTGTATGATTTCCCTTGATGAATGAGTTCAGGGAATATTTGAGTGTGTATGAATGTGGGTGATAAAACGATATATAGAGAACATCTAGGTCTGTGACTGGGAGCACTGCTCATGAACTAGTGTGTGATCATTACCTATTTGGCATGACTAGGATTCCTTGGGTTAGATAGCTTATAAATGTTATGATACACCTACTCTAACTGATGCTTTGTCTATAGGTATTATCTTTACCCAAATAAACATATTCATGTTTGGTTAAGAATTGATTATGATTGCATTGGATGCGTAGATCATGGAGGAAGTAATGCACCTACTCTATTTTACTTCATTGAAAGATTCATGTTGTTATAATCTTCCTAAAAATACATCTCTCCTACTTAATTGAAGGAATATGGCTGTGTTGTTTTAGAATGCAAACTATGTTCTAGGGGTTTGAGGTTTTTCCTGGGTACATGACCCTTTTAAACCTTCACATTTGTTATTCTATGATGAGTTTTAGAGAATTTATTGTTCTCTTACTAACGTCTCGTTAAGAAAACCATGTAGAAGGCCCAAGTGATGAATGGTCCTACTGGGGTGGAATTATCTTATCAATATTATAATTACCCACAACCTAACCGACAACTCCCATTTTTGGCTACTTTTGATTTGGCATTCTTTTCCAAATTGATTAATGATCCCATCCAACATGACCCTTTTTGGCCAACAATTCTGGTCAAATTACCATCATGCATCCCTAATTTTGATGGAAAACAAGCTAAAGCCCCAAAAAACAATGTGATTACTTTCCATCTGTGGTGTTCTTCGAACATACGCATATTGAGAAAATAGATGAAATTCCCATTTAGCTATGGTTCACCATATCCATAACACAAGTTTGGTTAAGTTGAAGCTAACTCTAAAGTAGACTGGCATACGAATAGGGATGAAACAAAAAAACATGAGGAGGCTCAATTTAGGTGGTAAGGACTGCAAGTGTGTTCCTTTTAAATTCAAATTTCCCTTCCCGCCTTAAAAAACTTGGTGTCATACAAAACTTGGGTTGTTTTCCTTTACAAAATTCATGCGCAATTTTTATTTATAAAACACACATGTGAAATGTACTGTTAAAACACTTACATGATATTAATAACGTAAACTTTACCTTAGGAAAAAGAGTTGAGAGGGGGTGGAGAGGGCTTAAAGGGTTGGGAGGATTTAGGAAGTTCAAGTTGGGAAAGATGAATTGAAGGAGGGAAGGGGAAAAAGATGGGTTATAGGGGAGAAGGGGAGCGGGGCTTGAGAGCAAGGTTAGGAGAAGAAGATGTGGTGAAGAGGGATATGGAGAGGAGTTGTAAGTGAGACAAGAAGATGTGTTGAGGAGGTATAGGGTGAGGAGTTTTAAGTGAGACGAGATTGACAAAGGGGGATAATGTGGAGGGGAGGTAGATGGAAGAGAAGTATTCCTGGATTTTATTCCTGGATCTCCTGTTCTTGAGAAGTATTCCAAGCCCTTCAGTTGCAATAATGAAGAGGAATAGAGAAAGAGGATCTCCCTGTCTTATTCCTCTAGTTGCATTGAAAGGCCTCGAGGGAGAACCATTAACCAGAATAGAAAAAAAAGCAAAGGAGATCATGTTCATAATCCAGTTAATCCAATCTTCTACAAATCCAAAAGCTTTTAAAATGCCACCCACAAAATGCCAGTTCAGTTTATCATGGGCCTTGGATAGATCGAGTTTCAAAAGAATGTCTGGGGTTCTGGTTGTTTTGAGTGAATGGATAGTTTCATGGACAAGAATTATACCATCCAAAATTCGTCTGCCTTCCACAAAACCAGCTTGCTTTGTAGAAATGATAAGAGGAAGGATGGGTTTTAAACGATTAGCTATTACCTTAGAGACTCATTTTGTAGATTACATTGCACAGGGAAATCGGTCTAAGTTTGCCTCGGTCTTCAGTTCCGCTTTCTTTAGGAATGAGAGCCAAGAAAATCGAATTTAGAACTTTGAGAACGCTCCCCGATTTCCAGGAGTCCTCCACTACGTCCACTATTTCTTCTTTTAACCAATTCTAGATAGCATGGAAAAAAATGGTGGTGAAGCCATCTGGGCCCGACTCTTTGTATTTAGCCATTTGATTCACTGTGGTTTCTACCTCAGCCATCTCGATATATTTGCAGATAATTTGATTGTGGTCCTCTGTGATGAGCATGGGGATGTGATTGAACACTTCTCTTTGAGCTTCTTGCCTGTCCCTATCCGGTTCTTGTAGAAGATTAGCAAAGTGGGAGTATAAGGTGTTCTCCAGATCTTCTTGGGATTTGGCTATACTTCCGTCCTCCTTCTTCAGTCTATCCAACCTATTACCCTGTTTGTGTTGTATGGTTTCTTTGTGGAAGAAACTGGTGTTATGTTCCCCTTCTTGGATCCATTTGATGCATGAATTTTGGCTCCAAAAGACTTCCTCCTGTCTTTCTCTTAGATTAAAATCCTGCAAAAGGGTCGTTTTTTGAAGTCTCAAATCCTCATTGTGACCACTGAGCATATCTTGTGACTGAAGATGTTGTAACGTGATCTCCAAAGCTCGCTTTCCTTGAAATATATTGCCATAGGATTCCTTATTCCATTTTTTGATGCATTTTTTGAGGTGTTTTAGCTTTTGTTGGAATTGAATCATGTGCGTTCCCCTAACAGGGGGGGAATTCTACCACCAGTCTTTGAGATTCTCCTGAAATTCTGGTTGGAGGAGCTAGAATTTTTCAAAACGAAAAGGTTTGTGGGGGTTGACTCCAACATTGTCCCATGCTAAAGTGATGGGCCAATGATCCGACCCTGCCATTGGAAGGACGACTGCTTTGAGGGTGCCTCCAGCCATCATGACCGATTCTGAAAGAAGGAATCTATATAGTCTACAAGCGATTCCTCTATCCCCTAATTGTTTATTATTCCAAGTGAAAAGACCTTGTGAAGTTCTGACATCGATCAAAGATAGTGTTATTGAAAAGAGTACTTGCAGGGTTTAAGCTGCGAATACCCCTTTTTTTTCCCCTAGATTTCTTATCAATTTAAATTCACCTCCAATGATCCAAGCTCTGTTCATAACTATCATTTTAAGGTCCGAGAGAGACTCAATGAAGTTTTGCTTTTGATCCACCTTCGGAGGTCCATAGAAATTGGTGAGGATGCCTCTGATTCTGGTTCCGAGAATGTGGAAATTAGCTGAAATAGAGCAGTTGGTGGTAAAGCCACCTGACAAGGTCACCACTCGGGGATTCCAAAGAATTCCCAGACTCCCTGCTGCACCTCTGGCATTGATGGAAATCGTATCACAACCCTTCCACACTTTTTGGGTTGTTTTCGCTAAGTCTTCTTCCAAGCATTTGGTTTCTTGAAGGAAGAATATCCCTGAATTTTCCTTCTTGATTCTTCTTTTCAAAAGGCACTTCTTAAGCACATTGTTACAACCTCTAATATTCTAGGTTGTAATCTGCATCATGGGGGATTTATTTGAAGGGGGATAGGGCTGCATCTATGGTTGGATACTTCCCTGATGCAACTAGTTGTTCTCCAATTGCTTTGATTCTCTGAACATTGCTTGGTATGTCTCTTTTATCTTTCTTTGAGTTTTTCCCTTTCCCATCTGTGACTTTTAGAGCTTCAGTCACGACTCCAGTTATTCGCGTTCTTGGCTTGGATGATTTCTTTCTATAAAAGAGACACTTGCTGTGGTGGAATTGTTGCTGGGTCTTTGTTAGAGAAAGCAGCTTCTAATCTATCCAGATCTAGATCCCCTATTTCCATGTCCTTAGTAGCACCTTCCCCTGATCCTAAGTATTTTTGAGGTTCCTCGGGACGTTTCAGAGGAGTGCCATCCGGGGAGTCTGTCGGAGCTAGATTCTTGTCATCTCATTTTATATCGTCATTCTTTTTCCCTTCCTGTTTACTCGAAAGTTCGTTTATCATGGCTTTCTGATGGTGCTTTGACATTTTTGGTTTCTTGGTCACCCTGAAGGTTAGTGAAGTGATTATGAGTCTGCACCCTTTTGTGAGCTTCCAGGCCCAATATATTTCTCGCTTGCCTTTTCTTGTTTTGAATCTTGGTGAATCCTTCCACATCCTAAAGTTATTGATCTCGCTTACCTCCTTGTCTCTTATTTTGGGGATAGTCTCTGAAAAAATGCCCATGTTCATGACTTTTCCTACACCTGAATGGGATCTGCTCATAGTCAATAGCTTGAAACTAATCCTCATCTTCCCATGCTAACTCTATTCCATCTGGTAGGTCTCTTGAGATGTCCAAGTAGATGCATATCCTAGCATGTGAAATGTATTTCCTCTATCTTGTTTGTTCAGATACTTTGATAAATGTACCCCGATAGTTTCCTATGTCTATTAAGATTTATTCCTTCCAATATTCCAATGGAAGGGAATACATTCCGATCCATACTTGTGCGATTGTCATATTTTCATTATTCGGGTCGAATTTCTCTTTCCAGGGTCTCAACAAGAGACCAGCCGAGTTGAAGAAGTAGGGGCCATTCTTTAATATTTTGGTTTTGTCCTCTTCATTGAAAAAGATAATGGTGAAGAAAACTTTAGCCCCAACTGTAGATCATAGTGCCCTTGGGGTTTCCACATAGAATTTATCCATCCCACTAGCATCTTTTCTGTGGGCCAGATCCCCATGAATTTTCGTATGAGGGCCCTTTCCTTCATGTATTGAATTTCTTCCCTGACTCTGTCTGATGTGATCTAGATTATTGGGATCGTCTTGGACTTCGAGACACATTATCCTATCCTTCTTGCATCCTGGTTAGTTGCCTCCTCTTTTCTTGTTCCACTGCACCCTTCCCCATCCTTTGCAGTTGCTTGATCATTGAGTACCGCTTTTCCTTTGTACTTTTCTAATTCCGCTATGGTTATCTCTACCTCCACAGATTCAGGCCTTCCTCAGTCCCTCTTCCCCCGAGGAGGAGCAGGAACCATATTGATACTTGTTTATGTGCCTCCATCGACCTTCTCCGCTACCAAGAAACCCCTTCAACCATTCACCGTACACTTGCAGAGCTCCATGATGAAAACAATGTTTCACATGAATTAATTGGAAATTTTTCCATTATGATCTTTGAATGTTAGTATGTAATGCAATCATATATACAAATAAACCTATCATATCAAGGAATTTGAATGCCCCACAATATATAGGTGTTATCTTGTCACAACTTCTCAACTTTACATAGTTTTTCCTTGTCTTTACTCTTAAATAAACATTATCCATAACTTTAAATTCCTTGTGCACTCTTTTTAAATATGTGTAAATTTTCTGACTATCCTTGGATTCCTTTAAATTCTGTTTGATCTTAACGATTTCCTGTTTCATCTCCTTGAGCATTTCTATCCCAAGCACTATCCTATTTACTAGACTATCCCAACCCACTGGAGTTCTACATCATTTTCCGTACAATTACTCAAATGGAATCATTCATAATGATGTTTTATGTCTATTATTGTATGGAAATTCTACCAAGTGTGGGTAATCCTCTCACTTGGATGGCTTATCCATCGCATACATTCTCAACATATCCTCAAGAAATTGATTCACCCTCTCATTTTGGCCATCTAATTGAGGATGATATGTTGTACTAAAATTTAGTTGAGTTCCCAACTCCTAAAATAACCTTTTCCAAAAATTGTATGTGAAATATGCATCTTGATATGAGACTATTGCCTTGGGTAATCCATGCAATTTGAATATCTGCTTCATGAAGATATTCACTATGTCGCTTATTTTATGAGTGGAATTGACTAGAATAAAATGAGCTACCTTTATTATCTTTCCCACAATAACCATGACTGAATCATGCTTCCTCATTGTCGTAGGAAATCCTGTTATAAAATCCATAGATATTTCATCCCACTTCCATTCTGAAATAGGAAAAAGCTACAACAATCGTACTATATGTTAACACTGTTTTAGTTTATGGGTGAGAAGGAGATGAGACCCAATAAGGAGCATAATACTTTGAAAGGATTGCTAATGTGACCATGGATGTTAGAATGAAGGAAAAAGAACATTGGTTTCCTCTTTTCCCATCAAACCATGGGATAAAGTCCAAAGGGATGGCTAAATAAATGAAAAGGGTGCTTATGGTAAACGTTGATAAATCCGATGGCCCATATATTTGTGGTGGAAAGATCAATGGTGAGTAAAGATTCGCTAATGAAAGTTGCAAGGAAAAAGTTAAAATGGGTGATCGTCGGAAAGGATAACAGACATACTAGATCTATGACCAAGAAAAAGGGTAAGAAAGATCGATGATGGATGTGGAGTCCACTGGGAGAACTTGCATGGTCCAAAACAAATTGAGGATCAACGAAAAGATTAAATTTGGGTTTTGATTAATGGTGAGAATGAAAGGTGAGGAAAATCCATGTCTAATAAGTGATCCATTGGAGGAAGTTGTGCACTAAAATTAAGGATCGACAAGTGGCAGAAAGTGAAGGTAAGGGTTAAAGGGTGGATCAAATAGATGGTTTGTGATGGATATGCAAGTAAATCAATGAAAGATAGACCATCCACTAAAGGAATATGCATGAAAAAAGAGCAGTTTATTGCATAAGGAAATATAAAGGTAAAGTTAAAAAGGATCTAAGATCAATGGTCTATGATAAGAAGTGGATTAGATCTATGGCTGAGAGGATCTTTTCTCCCATAACAAGCACAGAGATTAAATAACATTTCCGCAATGAAATTTGTACCTCCTTACATGTGGTGGGTGGAGGATTGTTCCGTTGGGAGAAAAATGGTAAAGGAAAACCACTCCTCCTAATTCTGAAACCACCATTCCGAGAATATTATAAAAGAAAGGAGGCATGTGTTTGGAGGATATTTTTATTTTTGTGCAATGGAAGAAGAAAAAAGCTACGTGTGGACAAACACAAGTTGGAAAACTACCTTTCCAATCGTCAAGCAGTCAGGTAGGCCACATTTTGACCTATGTATTATTATTTGAAAATCAATAGTGAATGTGAAATTGAGACACATGCATTCAAAATTCAGAAACTAGAGGAGGTGTTTGAAGATAGGGATGGAGAAATTTTGATACCATTATGTCCTTTGGTCCAACCCCCTAGCTAAAAACCAAGCTACAAGCCTTTAATGACCAAGGCACCAACCGACATGGTATCTATTTGTCCCATTTCCACCATTTCTTCCTGGACCAAATCCTAAATTTTCCTGACTTTGTCAATTGGTGTGCGTCGAATTAATTTTCTTCTGAAAGTGTAATAATGGATGTTGCTAGGACCAAAATACTCTTCCCTGTAAATGCGCTTGTTGTCTGAGATTCCCTTGCAGTCCTACCTTCATTCACTCTGAATAGAGAACAGTTTGTAGAAGAATACCTAATTCAACAATTTAGACATGTTGGCATTGAGGGAAAGAAACCATTTTCTCTAAGTGTTTCGGAACTAATGTGTCCCTTACAAACCAACCCTTTCCCTTTGATATCAGTTTATTTAATGAAGAATCCCAACCAATCATTTCAATGTTGAGTCAATTATTAGGTTTAGATGCAGACAAATTAGTACCATAGTTGTTAATCAGTATGATGTTTAAAATGAGCATGAGTTAGTTAGATTCATAGTTCCATCAGTTTCCTTTTGTTAAATATGATGAATTCCTAGCTGAGAACATCCATTCTTAGCTAGTGAATTTGCATGATACCAGGCATTTTAGATTTCATCCATACTTGGTTAGAATGTTTCTATTTTTAAATGAAGAAAATATGCAACTTCCAGAGATGATGCTTACAACAGAAATCAACAATGAGTTTTTCAAATACATGAACCTTCCAATGGCAGAGATTTATAGGGTAATGTTTCAGAATAGATTTCCTAGAGTATTTCCAGAGATGTAGGAGGCTTTGTAGTTTTCTCTTGATAGAAGAGTGGGAGACTAGTTTTTATTAGAAGAACATACTATAATCAAGGTTTATGGTTTTATCTATGAACCATATATCTTATCAATATTCCTAATCGCTAGAGATTTTGCTTTGGAATTCATAACACAACCTAATTGCATAGAATGAGCGCTTTATAATTTTTAAGACTCTCATATGAGATTAAGTTTCCCTCGAAAGTTGGGCCATTTATTATTACGATTAGCATTACACTCCCTTTAATTGAAGGTATTTTGTAGGAAATGAATTTTAAGAAAGTTACTCCAGTCAATTATGCCCCACCTCATATCATCTCACAAAGGAGGCAACTAAATAAGAGTAGGACATTTGAACATCAGGTGGTGGAAGGATTAGCTGAAAAAGATAATTGGATGGATTATCATACATATATGAAGGATGCATAGGCTTACAGGAAAATCCATGTGCTATAATGAAATAAACAACAATAATAATTCCAACACCGAGCAAAGTAGAAATAGATGGTAAAAGAACTTATTCAAAGGGTATGTAGACTGAAGAAGAAAATTCAGAAACACCTAAAGGAAAATGATTGAATCAAAAGGATAAATGGTATAGGTATTTGAGGCTGAAAGTAAAAGAAATAAATAAAAGGCCAAAGGCCCAGATTTTGAAATACAAGAGTATCAATTTCCAAAAGTACAAGAATCATCTAGTGAGAAATTCAGATCCAAAACTAACTTGTATGATAAATATAAGAAAGACAAGGATATTTCTTCAAATCAATCCTTGTAATTGTACTTAGAGTTCAAGAACATTTCAAATAAAGATGCTTCATTTCTTACTATTAAATACAATGCCAGAAATACTTTAAATCTAGTAGTAGCCACCAGAAATAAAATTGCTGAGATGAGTTTGAATTTGGGGGACACCCCAGTGCCTGATATGATCCATTTGCATAAACATAATTGAGAAGTCATTTATAGTAACTTGATGAAAGACACTCTAAAGGTATCCAAGATACAGTCCACATTGTCTAAAATAGAAAATCAATTGAGACAAGAGAAGTTGGAGAAAAAACTACACCAGCAACAGATTAAAAAGATTCAAGGAGATCTATTGACCATGGATATGAAGTTGATAAAGGGAAGATTCTGAGATTCAGGTGTTATGCTTGTTACAGTCTGTATTTGCTTTTCTCATTGTGAATGTATTTCTTGTTATCTTATTCATTTTGTTATATTTTCATGCTTGGATAAGTGTATATTGAATCATAATTCATATTTTTATGCTCTGGTTCTTTGATTTCAAGAATCCACAAGATTTTCCTCTAAAGTTGACACTGGGTTCATGTTTTGATTCCCATGTTAATGGATTATTTCTTATTCTTCTTTACCACCAGACAATTAACGAATTGCTGTAAAAGAGTGATAATCTTGCATCTATAAACAAGTTGTTTTGCAAAGCATTATCATTTAACTTGTGATTTTTTACTCCATGCCTAATGTTACCACTTGTTTCAGCCATTATAATCCTTAAAAGTGTTTCATTGATAGAAATATCTGATCTTTGTGTTTATCTATTGAGAGATCCCTCTATGGTAGGAAAGAATCCAAATTTCCTCCTAAATATTGGTTTTGTGGTTACCTTGGACTTATCCTCCCATAACCAAGGATAAAATATGAGTGATAACAATGTTGATTCTCTTCCTTGATTTGTTCAAACTTTTGAATTTGGGAAATGTACTCTTCTATAACTTTCTTTATTCCATACCATATGTATTGTTTCCTTTCTATTGTTATTGTATTTTGATATCTTGGATGTCCATAGTTTGTAATTTCCTGAATTTTATCAATTACAACCTTCTTCAAATCTACACAATTTGAAATATACAGTTTTCTCTTATAAACAAGAAGATCATCTTCTTCGAGCTGATATCCTTCACACTTTACATATATTAAGTTTCCCTACTACAATTTTTCTTTTACTTGAAGGTAAGTCTCATATTTATTTTGGGATTCACGAACTCTTGTTCATAAATATAATTTGCACATGCTTAATCCCACTACATGAATTTTTTTGCTAAGAGCGTCTATAACCTTATTCTTTTTTTATTTTAAATGTTTGATTTCAAAATTAAACTCACATAAAAATTCCAACCATCTAGATTGCTTGTAATTTAAACTTGGTTGATCAAACTAATACTTTAAGGTCATGTGATTTGTTACAAGTACAAATTGTGATGTCCGAGCCCCAAATCCAAGGTCGAGGAAACATGGAAACCCAAAGGGAAGGTTGAATCAAAATGATGAAAGACAGAATAAGGGTAACTAAGGATAAGATACCATGCCAAAGAGACGCTAAAATAAAACATTCAATCTTTTAAATTGAAATGCATGAATATAAATGCATATCATTTCCCAATACACATTATATGCAAAGTAAATGCAAGGAGGAAATGAAACCAGATATTGGCAAATAATTAACATGATTTCAAACATGAAATATCATATCTATTATATCCATTTAAACTTTAATATAGTTAGATCTGCAAGCCCCCATAAACAATGTAAATAAATAGATCTACATGATGCCACAATCAACCATATTAACAATGTTAAAAATCATATCTAATGACTGCCACCTACCGCCATAATAACATATACAAAAATGGATATAAAGGCTTACATATACAACCATATAAATGATAAGTATATAATATATCATCGATGCCACCCACAACCATGTAAATGACAACAAAATTAGACCCATGAGTAGATATATATAAAAAAAATTAGTAAATAAACTTATAAAAAAACACTCATCTTAATGAAAAGCAACTAGATTCAAAAGGACAAAGTTCCACCCATCATTAGACATTCCATGCTTATGCATATTTTAACATGATAGTAAGCCCTAAGCTGAGGCCATAGATCCACAGGATAGGTATTCTCAAACCAAAAGGTATGGTGCGCTCATCTCAACACTGGGAACATCGCCACACAAAAACAACTATATCTTAGTCAAACAAAAACCTTTTTCAATGAAAAAAATATTACTTAATGGAAATGACGTTCTAGAATCAATGGAATAAGTCTCACAACCCAAAAATGATCAGAAATATATAAACCAAATAATATAGTTGTTCCCTTCTCAACACCATGAGAATACCAGAACTACACCTTTCATCATATCAACTTACCCTTCCATATGTACTACCTTGTTAGTTGTTACTCCTATCACTACACAATTGCTTAGGATATCACCACCCTAACCTAGTATTTATGAGCTCGATTAGACAAAGACACAAAATGTGAGAAGGACTCATGTTGTGTAAGCATAGATTAATATTCAATCCCCATTACAGGGTCTTCAAACCTCATTACAAGGCCTTCAATCTTCGTGGAATACATTGCATATACTATGTGAGAGCATGTATTTACTATACAAGAGAGTATTCCCTTGCACTGGAGAGCTGAGAGAGAGATAGAGAGAGAAGAGTGAAAGAGAGCCATTTTGAATCCTTCTATATCCATTCAAATTCCCAAGAGAGTGACTTGAAATATTATAAGAGAGGTAACTCAAATGCGTTGGGGGGTTAATCAATTCATGAAAGAGAAGTTAAAACTAGAGATTAATTTTCCTAGAATAACAAAAGATGAAATAAGAGGGAGGTTATAGCTTTTCAAGGAGTGCAGGCTAAAAATAACCAGTGAGCGTGAATGGAAGAATGAGGAGCATGACAAGAGGCTTGGAATATCCAAAGAGGGTGCACTAGCCAGGAGGGTCCCACCAAACATCAAACAAGGTGTAATAGTACCTCCATAAACCAAAATAATAAAAAATAGGGGCCAACAAGTAATGTTTGGGAGAGAAACAACTCATAGTCCCCAACCCCCTCACATGTGGAATCTATGCATGATCACTTGAAGCTCCTCCTTTTTGATTCATTATAATAGCATATGTCTTTTACTCATTAACAAAATTAAAAAAAAGGAGGTCATCTTGACCATCTCTTGAATAGTCACCATTTCTTTTCATTATATAATCTATAAATGCCATGTCCCCTCCCATTGATCCAACCAATGGAGGGGACATGAACTATATATGGGGTTCTAAATCCCCCCCCCATGGTAAAATTATGAAATTCATAAACATCTAAATGCATGCACATATCCATAATAAAAATACAGAGTGGAAAATAAATTCATTCCACACACAACATATTCATCACTTGCATAATAATAATAATAATAATAATAATAATGCATGCACATTCAAGCACAACATCAAATTAACAAGTAAACACTTATGTTATCAATAAAGTCAACCAAACAACTAGGCCCTAGAAGAGAAATGTTCCACACAACTGTAGGCACTCTATAACTTTATCTTTTTCTTGGAGGACACCCCGAGTTGGGCTATGTATCAATCAAGGCTGAACTACACCAGCTCATTCACATCCATAGACACACACACACACACACACACACACACACTCATGCTAAGAGAACACACAACTAGGTTTATCAAACATGCAAAGAGACAAGAAAAGAGAATAGTAAGACAATGACCTCAACCACAAACCTACATGAATCTCAATTAGTTTTAGCTAACCTTGGCACCCACATTACCTACCACACCCACCACAAGGGAGGTCCCCTTCTCTGGTACACATTCCCTTAGGCACCCATTCCCTCCATTTCTATTTAGGGTGGGCATAAAAAGGTCCAAGCAGATAAAACTTTAGAGATTTCTTTGCTTAACTGGGTTTATCAAACAATTCCAACCTCTTATCTCTCTATGACTTCAATCCTCTCTTGGATTTTTTTATTGTTGGTCAAACTAACTTCAATCATGAAATTCAATTTTTGGGCTTCAAAATATGGGTTTTCCCACAAATTCTTGGTCTTTAACTCTCTCAAACTCAGCCCAAGGTTGCCATATACGATTCTCCATTGGATTTCACAACCCACATGAATTTCTGAGCATTTTTTACACTCTAAAACATGACTTTTTCTTTGGTTACAAATTCTACTATTTTTTACTATTGGGAATCTATAGCATTCTAAAAATTGGATAAACACAAACACCCTCAGTTTAGTTTCCTACATAGCTACCCATTTGAATTTTATTTGCATTATAAATATTTACATGCTTTTTACAGTTTTCCATGGCTTACTAGTACATATTCAACAACATAAAATACTTGTCTTTATAAGCCAAGTATTCACCAGCCTTGAGCTCCATGCTAGGAATCATACACTAAATATTTACAATATTTACATATGAAGCCAATAATTTCAAGGGTCAAAACGGGGTTATTACATTCCTCCCTTGCTGAGTACAATGTCGTCCTTGGTGTTCCAAAAACTAAACAAAAATGGGTTGTAATATCCCAAATCAAGACTATTTATTTTTTTATTGTTGTTTAAATTGGTCTCGAGCAGTATGATATGCAACACCTAGACTATTTTAATTCTTTAAGTTTGTGTTGAGCAGTAAGCTTTGGAGCACCTAGACTATTGTTAAGTTGGTGTTGACTAGTATGATCTAGAGCACCTAGATTATCGTTATGTTTGATTTGGTGTTGAGTAGTAAGATCTAGAACACCTAGACTTGTTATGTTTAACTGATGTTGAGCTATAGGCTCTGGGAAATTAGAAGTGAATGAACTAATATTATTAGCATATTATTGATCTTCTTTTACTCTTTATCAGTGATGGGGACAACTTCTTGAAGAGGGACCAAGCATGCTAGAGATTAGAATGGTTTTAAGTAGTTGTTAACTAAAAATCAACTATAAATAGGATAAATACAAATATATACTAGTTAATTAAAAATAAAATAAATGTGATAGTTAACTTAGATCTAATTATTAAAGTAAAGAGGAAGTAAAGAAAAAAAGGAAGTGTGGTTTGTTACTAAATGGATATTTTAGCCTAAATCATAGGATCCTTTCCCTTAAGAAAAATAGTAAATAGCAAATAGAAAAATTACATGGGGAAATGGTCCCGAGTGCACTATAGGGTTCAACTATAGGTCTTTGAGCACTTAGTTTCCAATATCATGAAATTGGCTAGTCCAGGAAGCTGAGGTGTGAAGGTTCACACTATTTTTCATGTATCCTTACTTAAGAATATGATTATGATAATAAACATGTACTTGATTGGTCATTGATATAGGTAGAACTAGAAAGGGATTTTGCACCAGAATCCCTTCATAGATTGGACAAGAGATAATTACAACTCAGGAAGCGAGCCATTTTCCAGCTAAAAGTGCAATGGAATGATTTCGGTCCCGAAGAGTCTACATGGGAAAATGAAACAGTTATGAAAGAGGGTTACCCCTTCTTATTTTAAGTTTTTTTTTGTATTTAGTAGCACTTGGAAGATGTTGTTTTAAGTAGGGTGGGATGTAATATCCCAAACAAAGACTATTTATTTTTTTATTGTTGTTTAAATTGCTGCTGAGTAGTAAGCTCTATAACACCTATATTATTTTAATTGTTTAAGTTGGTGTTGAGTAGTAAGATCTTGAACACTTAGAATATCGTTAAGTTGGTGTTGGGTAGTAAGATCTTGAACACTTAGACTTGTTAAGTAAGCTCTAGAGCACCTATATTATGGTTATGTTTGAGTTGTGTTGAGCAGTAAGATATGGAACACCTAGACTTGTTATGTCTAACTGATGTTGACCTGGAGGATCTGGACAATCAGAAGTGCATTAATTAGTATTATTAGAATATTATTTATCTTCTTTAACTCCTTCTAATTGATGGGGACAACCACTTGAAGAGGGGCCAAGCATGATAGAAATAAGAATGGTTTTAAGTAGTTGTTAACTTAAAATCAACTAGAAATAGGATAAAGATAAATCTATACTAGTTAATTAAAAATAAAATAAACATGTGAGTTAAAGAGATCTAATTATTAAAGCAAAGAGGAAGTAAAGAAAACAAACAATATGATTTGTTACTAAATAGTGAGGTTAGACTAAATAATAGGATCTTTTTCCTCAAGAAAAATAATAAATAGTAGAGAGCATACATTACATGGGGTAATGGTCCTTCACG
This sequence comes from Pseudotsuga menziesii, assembly GCA_001517045.1. NCBI lineage: Eukaryota > Viridiplantae > Streptophyta > Pinopsida > Pinales > Pinaceae > Pseudotsuga > Pseudotsuga menziesii. Next base: position 36,466 of record LPNX010777058.1, read on the forward strand.
CACTAGAGGGTTCATTTTTAGGTATTTGAGCGCTCATTTGCAAATATTGTTAAATTGCCTAGTCTAGGAAAGACTGTGGGAAAGGGGAAAATTATTATTGGACTCTACATAGAGCTGACATAAAATACCTTGTGGATACTATGCTGATAGTAATCAAGATAGAAAACTACACACAGGCCTTCTATTCTCTAGTATGCTTGGTTCAATTCGATGGTGACATGTGGAACTAACAAGGAATGATTTGAGGTCTAAGTTTGGATGGAACATGGCAATTCCCAATTTAGTTGGAACAAAAAAAGATTGATATGCAATTTAACTTACGGTTTTTATCTAAAGAAGTGTCTTAAAGGTTATATTAGTATTGTTTATTTAAGTATGATATGAATAACATAATTAGTCTTAAAATCTATTTGTTCATGTTTAATTATGTATGATTTGATTTATTGCAGATTGATGTCATTGTTTTGACAATTTTGTAAACCTAGGCTCACATGAATAATTTCTTTTATAAGTGCGCAGGTTTACACAAAAGTCATTATCAAAATTTGTGTATACAGGGTTTTCCAAATATATTATTTTATGTTGGTTTATGCAAATAGAAATGCATATATGAAGTACAAACTATATAAAACCTTGTAAATATTTTGGATACAGCTGATTGCTCAAAATAAGAATTTATTATACCATATATATATTTAAATCATATACTTTTAAGCATAGAGAGAAATCTCTCTTTTAGTCCCAAGAAAGGGACATGATTCACTCTTGAATCTCGGGACTAAGTCAAACACATTTTTGGTTAAATAATAAATATATATTAAAATATATAATATTTAAACAATATTCAAAATAAAGTGTGGTAGAGTTATTATAAATACTTTTAAACATCACATAAGAAAAATATAAAAAAAAACAATATCCCAAAGGGATACTCCATTACAAAATTAAATAGTTATGTACCGTATAAACGGCATCATAACCATACGTTAAGCTACCATCATATCATTAATAACAAGAATTATGAAACCATAAATCAAACACAAACCATTTTCTTATATCGCAAATTGTCCTCGTCAAGACGTTTGACCGACGGTCGTCTTTGGCCTAAGCAATCCACCATAAGAAAACTCATGAAAACCACTCAACCAAAGATCATGCTAAATCTTCATATCAAACACCCAACCATATGCCAAAACATTGAAACTCCTTCCTAAGCGAGGAAACTTGACTAAACACACCCAAGGACAACTCCTTCCTATAGGTACTAGCTTTGATATTAGGGGTGCCATGCTAGATTGCGGGCAGATTTGAATCCCTTACCCCAATAGTTATATATATAAGAAAATAAATCACATGTTTCAACTCATACATTGAGGTTGTATATTTAAGCATTGAGTTCGAAAAGGTAAAGTGTTTCATGACTGTGTGTTTATTTATGGCAATTGTTTATGTGGAAAATGTTGTTTATGTTTGTACTTTATCCTGTATAATATTCTTAGTTTGTGTGTTTTCATTTGTGATGCTTCCATTTTATACTATAGAATTATG
>LPNX010777058.1:55369-66436 GCA_001517045.1 Pseudotsuga menziesii
ACAACATTAGGTAGTTATATCATAATCTACCACTAGGAGAAGGAATTATGAGGTTTGCGTAACTTGTGAGGTTTGGAACATTCGTGTGTAACCGAATCAGTTGATGAAGTATGGAGACAGTGGCTTCCTACCACGAAGGATTGAGCCAAAAACTTTTGAGAAAAATCTTGTATCGTTAGGGTCATGAGCGGGAGTTAATACAATTATAGAGCTAAAGGAATAAAACTCATAATGGTCACCAAGATCAATCAAGCTAGGGTAAGACCATCAAAAAAGTTACCGAGGAATAGAGCACAATCAATATGATGTTTGGGTACAATATGGTGTCAATAAAACCTCCAACCAGTTGGTAAGTCTGTAGTGACAATCAATATGCACTTCGCAAATTGTGTAATGTTGTTGTATGGTCTCATTAAAACTTTCAATCAGTTGGCAAGTTTGTAGTGACAATTAATACGTATCTCGCAGCAAATTGTTTAATGCTATTGCGGAGGTTCTAACATATTCTAATTGTATATATACACCTATTTCTCGGACAAAAAAAATTCATCATCTCTTGTCGGTTGAGCCATCCATACCCACGGCGATCAATAACTATGACCACCATCTAGTTGAACCCCATTGGAATGTTCCCATATGAAACGACATGGAAGACTAATACGGTCAGCATGTATAGATGCAATTCAAATTTCGATTTTGAATTTGTAATCCTAGTTCACATTTGGTTTTGCTATTGAAAAAATTCATAGAAAAATGTTGGCAACAACAATAACAATGTACATTCGTACAACTGCATGTAGCAATGACAAGCAATATCGCAATTCAGTGACCAAAGAACGACTGACATCAAATTACACAGTTATCTTTGATGATGGATTTCTTTGGTACTCCTATCCATCATCACCTATTAACTATGGAATTTGATGTCATCTGTTCTCTGGTATATGAATTGCTATATTGCTTGCAATTGCTATATGCACTTGCATCTGAATGAGCATTGTGATAGTTGTTTCCAACAATTTTCTTAGAATGTGTTTTAATAACAAAACCAAATTTACACCAAATTTGAATTGCATCTATCTCCACGTTTAGTAAATTCAAAATTGAAATCAGCATTTCATTAATGTTGATCGTAGATGTCCATGCCATGTCGTTTCGTTTGGGCACATTTCGATGGGGTTCAGTTGGATGGTGGTCATAGGCATTGATCTCCACGGGTCTATAGTAGGATGGTGGGAAAGGATGGCTCAACGGACAAAGAGAGGCCAATTTTTTTTCCCAAGAAATAAATGTGCGAGACAGTTAGAATATGTTAGAGTTCGGCCAACATCATTATACGGTCTGCTGCCAAGCGCATATTGGTTTCCATTTCATAATTGCCTCCTTTAAAATCGAATCGACTTGACGAGATCCGCGTTCAATCACCTTGAGAGACTTAACATACATCGAGGAAACCATGAATCTAGACCATGTACACGTTGCTCAAATCCCCACTACGTTTAAATGCAGTTGATATGTCGTGGATCACAACAAGACAATGGACTTGGCATAATAACGTCCATTAATATGTTTCATTTAAAACGATATGTTAGAGTCATGTGACACTTGGTCGTTGAATTAACATATAGTTTAAACATCGGTTTGCCTATGCTGGGAAACAAGTCACCATTGTATTCCCCTGTTCGACGACGTTTATAAAGCTGTAGCTAAGGATTAGACAAGTATATATAGATGTATTCTACCATATATGAGATAAGGTTGTAAGACTCATACCTAAGGTTGTGGTAGCAGCGAAAAGCAAAAAGCAACATGCCCATGATGAGCTATAGTTGCATAGCCCATTGTTATATGATCTTTTCAACATATATGCCCTACACTCATATTAATAGTAAGAATTGCTTGGGATAAAAACGTTGCACCATGTGAACCGCCGCTTCTAACATAGATAAAATCGTAACAAAGAGTTGAAGATGGTTATTACCACACATATATATGATATGGGTTAAAAATATAATCCAATAATNGTTGCCCCATGTGAACCGCCGCTTCTAACATAGATAAAATCGTAACAAAGAGTTGAAGATGGTTATTACCACACATATATATGATATGGGTTAAAAATATAATCCAATAATAAATACCAAGGCCAATTCCTAGGACCATAGCAATTATAGGCCACACTAAGTAGATAGGTGCAATAAGTAATGGTATAAGTATGACTCTGCAAATTTTGCAAATATAATATATGAGCTACCATGAAATTTAATGGCACACCTTTACTACCCATTTAAATATTACTAACCATTTAAAGACTGACTAGTAGGTATACGACAGTCCGCAAGTAAAATTATAGTTCGGTTTACGATAATAATAATGCAGATAAATACTTATATTAGCAACAGAAAAAGAAATAAGTATATTAGCAAATTTGGGTATCTTACATATGGTACCAGAGTTGTACTTATAACACTTAGGTCTACTGGGCACTATAAAATTTTTGTACAGCATTAAATTAATAAACTGAAAAACAGCATTAAATTAATAAACTGAATTTGTTTTTCACAAGCATATATATAACAACACTTAGGTCTACTGGGCACTATAAAAATTTTGTACAGCATTAAATTAATAAACTGAAAAACAGCATTAAATTAATAAACTGAAAATTTGTTTTTCACAAGCATATATATAACAACACGTTGAAATCACTATGTTTAATATGGTGAAAGAACATAATCTATTGAAGGTTAACAATAACAATGAACAATGAACAAAGTACATGCTCTGAATCATTGTTTCAACAAAGTACATGCTCCTCATTAGAAACAATGAGGAGTTTGATAGCAAAAATATGAAGCTATAAAATTGATAATGAGAAACTAAAAAACAACAAGAATTAAATAAAGTGTTGTTACATAGTTCATTTTTTAAGATAAAAAAAATTAGGCTTTTAATGATGTATAGATAAAATAGACAAAAAAAAATGATGAAGCCCACGAATGTGATTATTAGAAAGGAATAAAATTTCCTGAAAAAAGTAGGGATGGTGAGATAGAAACCAGAAAAGAGGAAAACATATCAGGAACATATTGTAGGTGAATTTAAGAAAATACAACTACTTACTTTTGATGGTGAGTCTAAAACTGAAGTAGAAGTAGAATCGTGAATTATGAGTATGATTAAATACATTCAGTTGTATGATTACTCCAATAACATAAGGCAAGAATGTCTATTTATAATCTGAAAGGTAAATCCAAAGATAAAAGGTACGAAAGATAAATAGATTGACTTTAATACTTAAAAAAAAATATTTTAGGCAGAAGTACCTGTGGTATTATGGCATTTCAGGTATCTTTCTTATCTAAAAATAACTATTAGAATACAAAGCAGTACTTTCGGGACATTTGCCATAGAGCAAGAGTTATTCATTGAGCTGCAGAGCATTTAATGTTGCTGCAGCAAGCTTGGTGATCGTTAGATCTTGAGCTGCTCAAGATCTAACGGTCAACAAGCTTGTTGGAGCCTCATTAAATGCTGTACAGCTCAACAGATAGTTGTTGCCCTTATTAACTATCTTACTCGAAATTCTCTTCTGTCATCATTGCATCTAGAGTGTTTTTATAGATGTATTTACTTAAATTTGACAGGAAAAATCAATTCTGATTACCTGGCTAGTGGCTACGTTCTGAAACTTTCGATGGACAATGGAGAAACTGTGTTCCGAGTGGTGGAAGAGGGCCGTACACATACATAAGTTCCTAAGAGGGACTTGTTTTATGAGTAGTTGACGGAACTCTGTATTTTGTTGAACTCATGGCTGGCGATAAACTTGGCTTTAAAATGATTGACATTGGCGGAGGTTTATGGCAATGGAAGGAAGTATTTACAAGTAACGATCATGCAGGTTCTTTATTTATGTGGCATACAGGCGGAGCTGCAGACCTTTTTGTATATCGCAGAGGAGTTGGCTAATCTCTAGACCATTTGCACATTTTCAGGTAAGTTTGGCCGGAATTTGGCAACACTATTTGTTGTTGAAAATGAGATTTTTCAGTGTTAAAATTGTAGTTTTTATTGCAAGCTCAAGATCCAACTATCACCAAGCTTGCCCCAGCAACATTAAATGCTCTGCAGCTCAATGAATAACTCTTGCTCTAGCACTAAGCTAAACTCTAGACCATTTGCACCTGAAATCTCAAGAGTTTTTTTTGTCAAAATTCGGTGTAAATTGTTGAAAGAGTAGTTTTTAGTGATTGGAATTGCATAATCTGGATGCCCCAAGGGTAATCAAGGGTCTTGAATCCATTTCTGCAGTAACAATTACAATTTTAACACTGGAAAATCTCATTTTCAACAACAAATAGTGTTGCCATATTCCGACCAAACTTACCTGAAAATGTGCAAATGGTCTAGAGATTAGCCAACTCCTCTGCCATATACAAAAAGGTAAACAGCTCCGCCTTGGAGTCGCTTGTTGGCTGTAAGTTTACAGATTTGTACTGTGTAGAAATTTAGAAATTATCAACTTTAGCTTAAGAACTAAATTTCTATAGACTGCAAATCTTATTATATCATGTACAAGCTAAAAATCTAATTTTTTACACAATGTAAATCTATAAAGTTATGCACANTCAACTTTGGCTTAAGAACTAAATTTCTATAGACTGCAAATCTTATTATATCATGTACAAGCTAAAAATCTAATTTTTTACACAATGTAAATCTATAAAGTTATGCACACAATGATTAAACACTGTATAATCATTCATATACAAAATATTCTTGTTATAAATTCCAATAAAAATGAGAAAAAAACTCATTGAATTCACTACTGCACTCGAATATCGTTATTATAGTTTTTAAGTTCTAATAAAAATGACAGAATGAAAGCTTTGGGTACCGGTCTTGGTATGCTTGATAATACTCCAGTGCAAGACGGCATTTGAGTGGTTGCTTGAAACGGGTAGCTCTAGCCATGCGATCTCCGTGAATAGTGTCTAATCTGTTCCCTCCAATTGCATCTAACGCGTTGCTCCACGCTTTCATCCTTCACAATGTCATCAAGAATATCAGGGTTCAGTGAATAATCTGCCATGGCAATGGAATGTAGATACTTGTAGATCTGCTCTCTATTGAATTATATATAAAGTATGTGTATTAGGTTATCCCTTGCCCGGTGTCCCTTCATCTTCTTGCCTCATTCAAACGGTGCCCCTTCATCTTCTTCCCTCATTCAAACTGACCTAACTGTTCAAGAAGCCGGTACATATGATGGAGTAGCCCATTGAATCGAGAAGGATCATGCTCGCTGAGATTAACTGCATCATTCATAGTTTCACTTTTTAACATCATGTTAAAATCAAGATATTCAAGAAGAGTCCATGATGAGAGCATCTACGTTGTTTTTTAAAATATATTTTTCTAATTTTTTTTCAGATTATAAAAAAATAAGAAGTTTATATTATTAAGTAGTAATATAATATTTTTTAATTTTTTTTAGATTTCCAGGTTAACTTCAGCCCAATCACCTCACTCTTTAAGATGAATTACATTTTGAAAGTAAAGCATCTACATTCTTTAAAAAAAATAAAAAGTTTATATTATTAAATAGTGATATCATGACATAAAAAAAATTGTCTTATAACATAAAAAAATTGGAAAAATAATAAAATGTAATTAAGAGAAAAAAACTTTCTTATATAAAAAGTTTATATTATTAAATAGTGATATCATTGCATTAATTTTTTGTTTTGTTTTATAACATAAAAAATTGGAAAAATAAAAAAAATGTAATTAAGAGAAAAAACTTTATCTTAAATGTTATATTATTTTGTCATTAATATTTCAAATAAATGTTAATTTGTGATTGTAATTATTTCTTTCATATTGTAAGACTTAATGAATGAAAGTTAATGTGCAATAAATTGGAAAAAGCTCTTAACAATTTTGCATAACCCTTGTACATAAAACAAAGACTTACTGGTTCTGTGTAACATCCCTAGTAAAAGGGCTTGATTCGATTAAACAAAAGGGGACAAATCTATCAGGGGTAAGAGTATGTAGCTGGAATCTATGAGTTGAATTTTCACAGGCACNTTTTGTGTAACATCCCTAGTAAAAGGGCTTGATTCGATTAAACAAAAGGGGACAAATCTATCAGGGGTAAGAGTATGTAGCTGGAATCTATGAGTTGAATTTTCACAGGCACTTGAAGAAAAATGAACCACAAAGTTTATTTAGTAACAAGTTTTTAATGCCATCTTAGAAAGTTTTAATCATAAGTAAAATCCATGTATTGTTTTAATAATAAGAGGTAAAGGTGATTATTTTCCACAAAAGATAAACTATGTTAGTATTATGAGTATATGGTCATTATTAAGGATTTGGTCATTGGGTCAATAGAAAATCATTTCCATTAGGCCATTACCATAAAAAAAAATGGCCATTATCTATATAAATTTATTATGTAAAGTATAAATAGTTATATAAATATATAAGATGATAATATATATATATATATATATATATATATATATATATTAAAAAAGTGCTTAGAGTATGTGAATATCCATTATACCAAAAGTCTTAGTATGAAATCAAATTAATAGCTAAAGGAAGCTTAAATCCAAATGGTTTAAGGATGAAGTTATGATGACACTTCGTTTATTTATTAAAATATGAGAATGCTCTAAGGCATGAGGAAAAAGATAGTTAACCCTTGGCATGGTGGTGGCCGAAAATTGAGCCCCAAACTGGGAGAGAGGAGGAAGTATTTGAATACTCTATATACATGCACGAGCTACTTTATTATAAATATATAGATGTTAAGAGGTGAATACTCTAATATCTAATCACTTGTATATAAAAGGCTTGTTATGATAATCAAGGGATGATATCTCTATTCTCTTTTTTTTTTTTTTAAATTGAACTCTCACTCTTCAAGAATATTTTAAGAATCAAGAATTTATTTGAGTTAGAAAATGCATCTCTTATAATTTTAGGATCTTTAAATGTTGGAGCTAACTTTAATGGTGGAAGTTAAAATTTATCTGGTAGCCATAGTTGTGAGTTCAACCTTAAGGAATTAAAGTGACAAGATGTTGTATTTGATTAGTCCATGACTTGAAGGAAAGCCTTGTGATAAGGCTCTAGAGTGTCTTGAAAAATGTTCTATAAAAATGAGTCTTTTAAAAAAAGGGAAAAGTAAATTGCAACGGATGTTCTACAAAATTGTAACTGTCCTTACTGGCTAAATTAATAAAAAAATAACAATTCGTGGTGGGCATAACCTTGGTTGGGGTGAACCACGTATATTGGTTTCTATCTCTCTTGATTTTATATTTTATGTGTTTTGTCACTACTAAGTGACCCAAGTTAATGCTTCACAATTATGTGATGTTTAAATAGTACTCACTTTCTTATTTGTATATAATGAATGGACATTGAATCATAGTTTTTGCACACATAAAGCATATTGTTGTTTAAGTTATAAAAAAGAAAGTAATAGTATTGTGGTAACATGAAGGAATGATGAAAAACATATACAGGTGTTTGCTAGTAAGACCATGTGCGAATCTCTACATTAATCATACATTTATTTTCATATGTGCAATTTAAGAATTGATGGGGAATGCACTTGAGTGGTTTAATGTCATGTAAATTCTTTGAGACTGATGTTTTTGGTACTTGAAATGAAATTGTTTAAAAAATAAAATTACTCCATCTTCTAAAGTAATTGAGTTTTTTACATCTTGTTAGATTAAAAACCCACAAATACAATATATATATGTATTTCTTCAGTGGTAATTCTTGTTAAATTAAAAAACCACAAATACAAAGTATATATTTCCTCATCTCTACAAAGCCATTGGTAATTGTTGTTGTAGTAATATTAAAAGTATTTATTTGTGGTAATAATTGTATGAAAATAATATTATTTTTATTATATCAATTACCCAAAATGATATGAAGTCGTTTTTTATATTCATTTTCAAAATTTATTAGATTTAATCATTACTCGATATAAAAAAAAAAGGTTAATTTATATTATTTTGGGATATTTATTAGTTTTTATTAGTGAATATCTCAACTTTATATCATTTAAAGAAACCTTTTTTTAAAATAGANACTCGATATAAAAAAAAAGGTTAATTTATATTATTTTGGGATATTTATTAGTTTTTATTAGTGAATATCTCAACTTTATATCATTTAAAGAAACCTTTTTTTAAAATAGAGCTGAGGCTTCTATTAGTGAAAAAATCAAAAAAACATCATAATAGGATAAGCTTGTCTGCGTGGTAGGAAACCAAGCCTTTCTCTAGTATACCATTTAACTATTCAAAATTATCTTCAACCTACCATGTGGGAATACCATGCTAAAGTAAAGTGTTTGAGTTGTTTCAATGTCTAAAGAGTTATTATTTCCTATACGTATGCTAATATCTAGACACTTATAATAACCACCAAGAGATAGATGGAAGCCAGAGAATCTACTAGCATAGCTAAGGAGAAAAAAAACTTGTGATAACTAGGTGAGACCACTCTAGTGGGTTCGAGTATGATCATCTCGGCCATATTCATTAGTTTCAATGATGATGGAAGACTATGAAGTTTAGCCCTCCAAAGGTGCATTAGCATCCACCTTCATCCCCATTTTTTCCCTATGATATCAAGTTTTGCATCCATGAATTTAAATTCAAGGTGCATCCTCTTTAGAAGAAACAAGGAAATTCTGAGGGCACACCACAAGGGCCCCATCAAACCTCTTTTAATGATATTTCCCCATGTGTTTGTTCTATTATAGACTAGGATTGATAAGAATGTTGATATTTTAGGCCAAAAATTTGTCTTCCAATTGCGTTCCTAGATAGGGTCTTTAGGAAGATCTTTGTGTACAATTACAATATCATATCTTTCCTTAGTGGTGAAAATTTCTTGTGGCTTTTGATCCCATCATAGATGATCTTGTTACTCAAAGAATTTAATCTTCCTTTTATGTAGTTCCTCCCACATATCATGAACATTGAAGGGTGGTAGAAGAGGTTTCCATCTTTCAATTGGAAGGTAATGTCGCCATTCGAAATATCTGATTATGTTGGCACATAAGTGTTGAACGTGATAAAAGTTTTGATTTGCAAGAGTTGTATGTTAGTCCTAGTCTTGGCAATAATGATCGATTTTCAGGTCCAATTTCCAAGAGTCCTCCCATAATAGAATAGTTGTGACACTTTTTAATTTCCCAAAAGCAATGATCTTCTATGAGTTTCCAATTGGACCAAGCAAAATTACATATTATGGATCCATAAATTGGGTAATTCATACTTGCAAGATTTTGTTGGGCTATTCCAAGAGCATATGTAGCTTTCCAATATAACCCCAATGTTCTTGCTTGTGAGTGAGCCATCTTCACTAAAATTTTCAATCAAGGACTGTGCCTATGGTTGTAGGGNCTAAGAGCATATGTAGCTTTCCAATATAACCCCAATGTTCTTGCTTGTGAGTGAGCCATCTTCACTAAAATTTTCAATCAAGGACTGTGCCTATGGTTGTAGGGTCATGAGATCCAAATACCCCTACTAAATTGGGTTTACAAAATTATTCTCAATGAACAAGAGCGCATTTGTTTTGAAATTGGTCACTTCCCCATAAGAAATTACACTGAATATTTCTAATTTTACTTAGCACAACCTTGGGGGAAGTAATAACATAAAAGAGGTAAAGGGGCATACATTCTAGAATATATTTAATGAGGGCTAGTCTACCCAGGATAGGTTGAAGGAGCAAAAGGTCTATCTAGAGAACCTTTTTTTTTGTAGATGAGATAGAAGACACTACAACAAAAACCTGTGATTAGCGTCTCTTTTAGCTTCCTTTTTAGCGTCCACTATCACTTTTAGTGTATTTTTCATCATTTTTTGGACAAAGTGGACGCTTTTCCATGGGATGGCGCTTTCAATGGCATTATTTGCATCCCTTTTTAAACGATGGCACTATTTTGGACGCTAATTAGCATCCCAATTAGAGTCCCAATTAGCGTCCTTATTAGCGTCCCAATTAGTGTCCCAATTAGCGTCCTAATCAGCATCCTAATTAGCATCCCAATTAGCGTCCCTTTTTAAAAGTTGGCATTATTTTGGATGCTAATTAACATCCCAATTAGCGTCCCAATTAGGATCCCCATTAGAATCCCAATTAGCATTCCAATTAGCATCTCAATTACCATCCCAATTACCACCCCTTTTTAAAACTTGGAACTATTTTGGATGCTAATTAGAATCCCAGTTAACACCCCAATTAGTGTCTTAATTANCCATCTCAATTACCATCCCAATTACCACCCCTTTTTAAAACTTGGAACTATTTTGGATGCTAATTAGAATCCCAGTTAACACCCCAATTAGTGTCTTAATTAGCATCCCAATTAGAATCCCAAATAGTGTCCCAATTAGCATCCCGATTATCGTCCCTTTTTAAAAGTTACGGCTATTTTGGACGATAATTAGCATCCCAATTAACGTCCCAATTAGCATCCCAATTAGCATCACAATTATCATCTCAATTAACATCCCAATTAGCATCCCAATTAACGTCCCAATTAGCGTCCACAAAAGCATCCCATATAACGCTAAGAATATCCTCCAAAAATCGTCATGAATAACATAGCACCATATATTAATCTAGGATTAGCGACAAGAATTGCGCCATGAATTTTGACAGGAAAAATATTCAACATAGCGCCAAGCATAGAGCCAGGAATTGCACCTAGAAAGCATCCAACATAGCGCCAGGTATAGATCCAGGTATAGCACCTGGAATAATGCCAAAAATTTCAAAAGGAACTGTGCTAGGAATTCCACTAGGTTTAGAGCTAGGGATTGTGTTCAGAANTTCAACACAGCGCCAAGCATAGAGCCAGGAATTGCACCTAGAAAGCATCCAACATAGCGCGAGGTATAGATCTAGGTATAGCACCTGGAATAATGCCAAAAATTTCAAAAGGAACTGTGCTAGGAATTCCACTAGGTTTAGAGCTAGGGATTGTGTTCAGAAAACATCTGACATAAA
>LPNX010777068.1:0-69405 GCA_001517045.1 Pseudotsuga menziesii
ACTGGGACTCGGGACTTACAGAATTGACTTTTAGAAGGAAACCAAGGATAACATGACCTATATGACAATCGTCATCTAGGCCCAACACCTGACAGACCAGAGACATCACTAACTGCACCTCAGCTCTAAAAACATGCAAGGGGTAAGGTAAGGAAAGGTTTTCCAGGGACTGACCTTCTTTCAGGATACTTGACAGGAATCGAGAGCGAGCATCAATGGGACAACTTCGGAAAAACTCAGCTAGGATGGCTTCATTCACAGACTCGTGGTTTCTGTGATAGTCCTTGGGAAGATTAAGATTTTCTCTAACTACTGCAGCATCAACTACACATAAAATCCTAGATGCAGACTGACTCACTATGACTCTCTGAGAGGGGGAGTAATTCGCCGCGCACCACTTGGAAAATTCAGGGAAGTGGAGGGTTTGTTCCAGGGCGAAAAAATATAGAAAGGACTTACATACATTTAAAACATCATTTCCTCGTAAAAAACATTACCACAATCTATCTTTACTACCAGCCACACTTCCTGTAGATAGGAAAGGGTCATAGACACCTCTGTGTCTGTCTACCAAGAACTCTTCTCTTTCGTCCGGGACCCGACCAGACACAGAAGCTTCACTCTGCTGGTCCATTTTTCAATTTATACTATCAATGGGGTGAAGAAATTACAGGAATTGAGGTCCTACCTGGCTCACTGTGAAGGCGTGTGCTCGGAATGCGCCTTGGTACTTGACAACTGGAAGCGCCCAAATCGACAGGTCTTTTTCGCCGGGTCCCGAGAAATAAAATAATCACGGAAGGTGCCAATTTTGCCTTTATAGAACCACCCGGATTTGACACATGGGAGGCATTTATGTCCGCAACCACTACTTGTCTCTAACCCTCGTGCATCTTTCTTTTTCGGGTTCATTTCTGACCGTCGATCTCTTCTGCGTGAATTCCTGGCCCTTGGATCACATGCCACATGTCCCTTTCCGCTGGGCCTCCTTACTTTAACCGTCGTGCAACTTCGGGCTCCAGAGTCATCTGCAACCGTCGATCAGTTTTGCCTTCGTGGGTGGGCCGTCGGATCGTGTTTCGCCTACCGATTCCGCTGGGTTCTTCCATCTTAATCCGCCGAGCAACTTTGCTCAGCGGAATCACCCTCGTCCGTTGATGTGATCAGCCGTCGTTTCTACACCGTCAGATCAAGTGCTGCGTACCGGATTCCGCCGGGTAACCCGGAATTATCCTCTGCGCTAGTTCTTCTTCCGGAATCCTTCTCGACCGTCGATGGGATGCCAAGCGTTCAACAGCCGTCTGATCTTGCGCCACGTACCATATTCCGCCGCGTGTTGGGGGTTTATCGGGTGCGCAAGTCTCCAACCCGGAATCATTTTCCATCGTCGATCCACCCTCCTGCGATCTCCAACCGTTGGATCGAGCAGCACGTGTCCATTTCCTCTGGGTGGTCTTAAGGCTATCGTGCGTGCATGTTACCTTTCCGGAAACCAACGCGCCCGTCGATCAATGCCGTCTTCAACCCTCGTCCGTAGGATCAGGAGGACTGTATGAGATTCCGCTGATCCCTCATTTCCTTATCCACCATGCACTTCCAGCCAGCGAATTTGACATGGGCCGTAGATCAGCTCCGAGCAATGTTAAAGCCTTCGATGTGTGCAGGCCGTTAGAGGCCCGAAATTCCCTTATCTTGCTTGTATGTTCTGGATGGCGGAAAGGATATAAACCATCGATTTGCTTTCTCCTTTAGACCAATGGTTCAGGACCTTTCCGACTTGGCTACTCTTTAGATTATAAAGCCTCTTTGTACTATATCCCTAGCCCAAAGTATTTAATCAACAAAATCTTACCTCCCATCGGTCTTGTATCCTTTTTGTGAAATACAGGTGTTAACAATGATATTCAGATGCTACTATTTTAGGAGAGGTTTCAGATTCTACCATTCTGGGAGGTACATCATCTTCATGTACTTCTTTAAGCTAACACCTTCTAGATTTATTAAGATTTGTCTCTTCATCAAATGTTACATCCATACTAATATCGATATGATGGAGTCCTAAAATGTATATCCTGAAGGCTTTAGAGACTTCACAGTATCCAACAAATATTCCCTTCTTTCCAGAAGGATCCGACTTAGTTCTCTTCTCTTTCGGAATATGTACATATACTAGACAACCAAATATCTTGAGATGGCTCACTTCAAGTTTCTTTCATGTATACATTTCTTCATAAGTCTTGAATCCAAGAGCACCATAAGCTAATCTATTCTGCACATATACGGTTGTTCTTATTGCTTCTGCTCATAGGTGCATGGGGAGGTTTTGGTCATGAATCATTGTCTTCATTGCTTCCATAATGGTTCTATTATTTCTTTCTGCAACACCATTCTGTTGAGGATTATAGGGAGTGGTTAGTTCCCTCTTGATTCCATCCTACTTGAAGAATGCTTCAAATTATTTTGAAGTATATTTTCCACCATTATTTGATCTCAGTGTCTTGATTCTTCTTTCTGAATAGTTCTCTATTAAGGATTTGAATTCCTTGAATTTCCTGAACACTTCACTCTTGTTCTTCAAGAAGTATATCCATGTCTTTCTTGAATAGTCATCATTAAATGTGACATAATATTCATATCCACTTAATGATATGGAGGGCATAGGACCACATACAGAATGATTTAATTCCAATGTACCTTTAGTCTTTGTTTCACTTTTCAGAAAGGGATTATTGTTTTTCTCTCCTCTTGCACATCCTTTGCAAGTTCCCTCATGATCAATCCTCATATGTGGTAACCTTGTTACCACCTTGATCACATAGGGCAGTGCTTTGTAGTTGATGTGAGAAATCCTCCTATGCCATAGTTCACTTGAGCTAGTAGTCTCATGGATAAGGTTTGTCTCAGGATGTCCTTTGATTTTGTACAGTCCTCCTTCTTCTTCACCAATGACCACAACATCTTCAAGTGTCTTTCCTTTGGATCACATGAGTACTTGTTCATCTATAAAATAAAATCTATATCCTTTATTGTTTAGAGCTGATATGGAAAGTAGGTTATTTTTTAAACCTAGTACATACATTACTTCCTTCATCTTCATGGAAGTCCCAGATTCAAGCTTGTAGCTTGATTCACCAATACCTTTAATGGGATATTGATAGTCATCCCTTAATGATACTTTCTAAGGAGAGATATTTTCTTCAAGTATTGACAGAATTTGCTTCTTCCCTGTCATGTTCTTTGAAGCACCACTATCATTAAGCCATGTATCTTCTCTAGGTGTTACAGACCTGGAGAGTGCAGAGAATAGTACATATTCTTCTACATCTTCTTCTCTAGTTAGTCTCTTTCAATTTATTTCTTCCTCATCCTCATCTTCAGGTAGATGAGCATGATGTCTTTTTTTGTTGTTTTTCTTTGGTAATGGACACTCTCTGGAAAGGTGTCCTATCTTATGAAATTTATAGCATTGATACTTTGAGTAATTTTTCTTTTGATTGTATACTCTTTTATTTTGAAACTTCTTCTTTGAAGGTTTATGACTACCTTTCTTGAAGTTTGATTGTTTTCTTCCTTTAGTATGGATGGCTAGAGCCTGATCATCTTCTCTAAGTAGAGCTTCTATGTTAGATACTCTAGATTCTTCTTGAATGCAATCTTCCCATACTATGTCAAACTTCATAATTTCTTTTCTGGCACGCAGAGTCTGTATGAATGAATCCCAAGGTCTAGTGATACCATTGAGAGCAGTCGTAACTAGTTCATCCTCATTAAGGTTGTCTCCAATAGCACTTAGTTGTTCCTTCACTTGGGAGAACCTTGTGAAGTAATATTATATTGATTCTCCTTTAATCATCTTGGTTCCCTTCAATCAAGCTCTAAAATTCATTTTATGTTGATGTTCCTTCCCTCATACATTATGGAAAGTGCATCATAAATTTGCTTTGGTGTCTTCTTATATTACACTTGTGTGATTAGGTGATCTTTGATAGAATCAACAATAATACTCATTTCCTTTATTAGGTATTGCTCATGCTTATCCTTAGCTTCATCTTCTTTTGGTTATGCAACTTCATCCTTGATGTAATTTTCAAGGCCATTCTCTTTCAGAATGAGACCAATCCTATACTTCAATCCTAGGAAGTTTTATATGCCTTCCAGCTTGTCCTCAAGCTTAGTGCTTGGGGCCATCCTGTCGTGATTTATGGAGATCCCAAATCTTCACCCTTCAAATATTACTTGCGAGGTTCTGATGTTGATTATGTTTTGTACATATATTTGATATGAGTAGGTGGATCCGAAAGGAGACTTTCTGGTAGACTATGTTGCCATTATAGGAAAGAAGAACAAGATTCTTAGGAACAAAGAAATCTGTTAGGTTAAGGTTCAGTGGAGCCAATGTACTCCTAAGGATGAGACTTGGGAATTGGAAGATGTGATGAGAGAGGAATACTCTCATATGTTTTGAGATTTTACGGCATGTATGTGTATGCATCGAGGACAATGGATGGTTTAAGGGGGGATGGATGTAATACCCTATGGTTTATCCCCTTGACATATTATTTTTGTTATGTTAGACATAGTGGCACAAGGTTATTGGACTATGGTTTTCACATTATTATTATTTTTATTATGTTCAACTTATAAACTAATTAATAAAATAAAAACAATCGAACGACCAATGCCACGAAAGAGAGTATGAGGAACCATGATGTTATGAGCAAGGGGTTGTGGAAAAGTGTTTACCTATGTTTATGATGTACACCATTATTATGTACTTTATGGATCCTCTTTCTTATGTACCCTCACGTGTTATGTTACTGCTTGGTTTTATTTACCTTGAGATTAATTTTTAATTGAGGATTGGAGTCCCTTTCTCACCTGGTGCGCCCTCAAAAGTTGGATTGATGTGCCTCTTGGTCTATCCACTTGATGTGTAACTCCTATTTTTTATTTTTTGAATGTAAATATCATGTTTTTTCCCCTCTCTCTCAATTTTAGTTGCTCGTGAAGGAATTTGATTTGCTTGTATTGGAAAAAAAGTCACTATTGTGAGTCGGTTCATGCTTTTTCTCTTATGCTTATGTTTGGCACTTGTGGTTTGATTTTTCTGCTCTTTGTATGAGATAATTGTTTACCATGTTCCCAATATGATTTAATCTATATCCATTAGTATTTGTCTTGGAGCCACTAGAATTTCCCTATATTGGAAGTGCTACTTTCCATTGGATTGTGGTTGGACTGTTGTCCTGGAGCCAATTGAATTTCCCTATAGTGGAATTAGAGGTCATACTTGTCATTGGGTTGTGGTTGGATTGGTTCCTTGAGAGAATTTTTGGTTTACTGTGCAATTTCTTGTGGCATCATGGTTCCAGATCGAGGGTGACCATTGCAAAGTGATTTTTGTCTTGCATTGTGTCAACGACTGGGTTGAACGTGGCATGGTTGATTCTGGTTGCGTATTTGGAAAAGATAAGAGTTTTTATCTCATGTTTATTCGATTTATTTGTATTTGATTTGATTTATTTATGGATTCACATGAATTTTTTGGTGAAACTTATGAGTTATTTTTGGAAGAAATTTCTTATGGAATTCAATCTATTTATACAAGAAAATTTTGTGAAGGATATTGGAATCTAGTTTTTGGGATTTTGTGCACAAATTGTTTAAGGAAATGATTCTTTGGAACCTCTGCTACATAACTGATATTTCTTCCCCTGTTCATTATATAATGTGTATTTTTATGGTACAATAGCCTCGGAATGGTTTAAGACACTTATCTTTGATGTTTCTACCTTTTATTCGAAAACTAGCATTTCAATTGAATTGTTTTGCATAGTTTAGAGACTTGGAACATTAAGTGTTTGTAAAAATTATTGAGTGTTTTTTTATGATTATTTATGATAAATACAATTGAAATGTGTGTAATAATGTGAGGGGAAATCTTCTTTATAGTGTTTGGGAAATTTCTAGCACCTTCAATGGAATTGTTTTGAGTAGATTTGTGACTTTTCATATGTAGTGTTTGACAGGATATTCGAATGAGATATACCTAAATCATGATTGATAAAAGAATTATTTAGATCTGGAATGGAATTTGAATGATTCTATGAGCTGTGGATTTAATTATTCTAGTGATTCCTAGAATTACTAGTCAATTCGGATGAGTAGAATTAACTAGTTTTGTGAGTTATTTAATGGAATGTATATGAGAGGAAATATATAGCCATATGAATTTAGGTGACCCATTATAAGCTTTCCATGGGCTACATTATTCATATGTTTCTCTGTATTTTGTATTTATAAATTTCAATTGGAAACTAGATACATTGCGGTAACTAGTTGTGGATTGAAATCTATGTTTTCGTAAAAATACAATGCTACAGCCATGTGTTATGTTTATAACATGTTATTGTGCTATAGGTTTCTACTTATCAGGTGTGATCCTTTAATTTTGGATGCATTTCATTTTGGTTCAGATATTTAAACTCAATTCCTTGTGGTGAATGTTAACTAGTTACATTGGAATTGATGGAAAATATCACCTTATGTGTAATTGGAATGATCTAGAAATAAACCTTTGATTGGTTGTATGTGCACACTTAAATATGTTTTTAATTTTTGTAGGATTTATTTTGGGTTTAATGGAATGGCTACAAGTTGATTTTGTGCAAGTCTAGTTGTTTATATTGGAAAACTAGTTAACTAACCTTGTGGACTCTCTTTCGTAATTACCATGATTAATTATTGTAATTTTGGTAATTAGGAATTATTTACATGTAATTAGATGTTATTAAACCATTGGGATTGATATTCGATGGTTATTTTTTAAACAAATATATTTGTGAAAAGTGTCATCATTTGTGCACTAAGTGTCGTTAAGTGTCGTAATTAACACCTTAGTTTCTAGTTAACTATGAATCAAAATAATTAGCATTTAGAAGTGGTTAGCATATATGGTATGGCTTAGATTGAAGGTTTGATTATGTTATATGATTTTAATAAACTTTATGGGCCTTTGGATTATTTTTTGGAATAGTTATTGAATTTATTTTTATTTATTTGTAATTAAAAGGATTTTATCGAAATGAAATCACAAAAAATGAAATTAAATATTTGTTTGGTTGATCCACTGTGATAAATTTATATGATTATCCTTAGAGAGATAGTGATATGTATCGGATACCCTTTTATATCCCCAAGGGACATTACACACGATTTCCCCCACATGTTCCTTGTGGGACATAGTAAGGCACCCTATCGATTTATGCCCAACATTACCAGAGCTTAGGAACTTGTTATCCACACCCACTCACACATCCTCGAAAAAATTAGCATTAGGAATTCTCTCTAATCCAAAAGTATAACCTCAGACAATAAAGAGTAGAATATTGCGCACAGAACATTGATGCACTATTTGCTCTTAGTTTGGTCACTACACACATCACTATTAGGATCTCCCTCAATTTTCAATGAACCTCACCATGATTGGTCACTCTCAGACAATTCCCATTCAATTTTTCACCATTAATTTCATATCAACAATAGAGGAATTACTCTCTCCCCCACAATTTTACGTATGCCTTAACAACACCCACATGCACCCTTCTAACATGCGTGTAAGTTGGAAAATCATAACCATTGAATATTTGGAACATATATTGGAAACCAATTATCCCACTTGCCTTGTAGAAGATGTGGGTTGTTGACACATTACTCATTTCAATGTCCTGTCTTATGGTAAGAACAATCACTATTTCTTGAGCAATTACTCCACTCATAACGGATATCTTCCCCTTACAAAACCCAACATTTATTCTTGCAAGAAGAGAGATTACCCTTGGCACAAGATATAAACATACACTTGACATGTTTTACATTTTATCATCCATCACTTCAACAATGTATGACCAATCATCACTATCAACAAGAAGTATCATTGTTACATCACTAATAAATACACTAACGTCCACCTCTAGGCCTTATCATCCATCCTCGGGAATGATAATAATGGATGTGGACGTGCCCAGTATGGTTGACATGACACCTCTGCAATAAGTCACCATTTCATTCAACCATTTTCCAAACCTTATATGAGTTGGACCCATAGCACCAAATAACTTCCTTGATTGGTTATTTCACTCAAACGAAGAAATATTGGAAGAATTGATTACTCCCAAGACACCACAGGATGATATGACTCATTGTTCTTCATGTTTCACAAGACATTCAGAACAACAATGATAAATCAATACTTTGTTGAAACCAAGGATTGTATCAATAATTACACTTTCAAAGAAGGAAACATGGCTAACATTTCCCCCACTATTAATGTGGATATTTTTATCACTCCAAGTGTCATCAATAACACATCACTTGGCACTTCTTGTTCTTAATAAGAATCCATGGCTTACAAATATTTATTCCAAGAGTTTTTGGATTTCTTCACCTGGTCATATGCAAAAAAAATTGGGACCTAGTTATTTCCATTTTCAAACATCATATTAATACATGGCCTCACACCTTTCCAGTTCCACAAAAACAATGGCCTATCCACCCTTCCAAATAAACTATTGTCAAAGAAAAAATTGAGAAGCTTCACCAAGTAGGGTTCATTTATCCCATCACCTACACATCATGGGTATCAAATCTCATCCTTGTTAACAAGAAATGGGGAACAATTCGTGTATGCACAATTTTAATGGATCTTAACCAAGCTTGTCCCAAAGACTACTTTGCTACCTCTTTCATTGACCAAGTTTTGGATGTGTGTGTTGATCATGAAGTATGGTCATTTATGGATGAATTTTCCAGTGACAACCAAATATAGACATGTTACTAAGATAAGTACAAAATGGATTTCACAACACCATGGGGCACTTTTCTTGTCGCATCATGTCCTTTCGACTAAATAACACAAGAGCCACATTTTAGTGTTCCATGTCCTATATGTTCAATGACTTGGCTCATATCATATTGGCTTATGTCAATGACCTCACATTCAAATCTAAGAAACATCTCGATCAAATTGTTGATCTTGGGACCATCTATTCATGATGTCGAAAGTACAATATATTGTCAAACCCTCCCAAATATGTGTCTTGTTTCATAGCATGATTCTTACTAAGGTTCACCATCTCTCAAATTGAGATCACCATCGATCCCCTCAAAGTGCAATCCATCCTTGAAATTTCTCCACCAAAGACTCGAGGATAGTTGCATAACATTCAAGGAAAATCCAACTTCCTTCGTTGCTTTGTCCTTTACTATGCTACACAAGCACATGGATTCTTACATATTCTTAGGAAACATGTCACCAATCGGTGGGATGACCAAGCACAATGGTCTAGAGCAGCGATTTCTCACTTTGAAACACCTCAACTAAGAACACAATGCTTTGTTACAACAAAATGAAGCCATGAAGTAATGTTCAAAATCCCATTATAATCACCACATTCATTCTCACACATTTCATGAAGGTGGTCTTGTTCTCATTTACAATGTTAAAAGAAGGACTAAACTAGGTCCTGGTAAGTTTGTCCTCATATGCAAATGTCCTTACATTGTCAAAAGATGCCTCCCAAATGTGCCTCAACTCCAACTAGTTATTATCATATCACTTTCTCTGCTCTTGTCTCTACGACTTATTCCTTTTCCTCTATGTCACTCCATGTCTATGAGCTTGGGACATGCAATTTCTGTAGAATTTAACGACACTTGATTTTCATGACATAGTAGTTGGGTAACTGATAGAAAGTAGAAAGTGCATATTCTTTGTGCATGATTTCCCTAAAGAAGGCCTTCTCAAGCACCCTGTCAATAGGTTGTACTTTAAGAATTATTCTTCATAGTAGTTAGAATAGGATGACTTCATGGATGCATGAACATCTATCTAGATAATTGACACATATTTCTAGCACCACAATCCATGTGAAAGTTTCCACAAAACAATCACACACTAGAATAAATTCTACCCATAGCCTACATTGTCACTTTCACCAACACAATGTAGATCACATTTTTTGTTGTTGTTTTTCAGTTTCTCTTCATCTCACTAGAAGAACGTAAAAGTATCGATATTCTCCTCATTATATATTTTATTACCAGACACTCACACTCACACTAAAGAAAGCTTGTTGCACTAATAACATAGTCAGTTAACCTATCCTTACTATGTAAGCCCATATATGCGCTTAATATGAATATTCAGTACAAGGCCAAACTTGCGACGCTCTACACTAGTAGGAAGGATATCAATTATTTATGGGCCATCCCACCTAGTAATTACCTATCTCCCATTTTTGTCTCCTTGTATCCCCGTCTCCCTGGAAAGGTGAAGTACTTAATAAAATGGGTAGGATTTCACCCCAAAAAACTGCGGGGGATAACCCTAAAAATTGATCGGCCGGGATATAGGGATTATGCTATCTAATCGATGCAATCGACTAGTTCAAATTCCTGTTGATTAACCAGGAATTGGTTATACCTAATCAAATAGGAAGGATGTAAACCACTTTTTAAAATGAGAACCCAACAAAATAAGCACGAAAATACCATATTTTGGCATAAACTGAGGAATATTTATTATACTATTCCCGCACCTCAGCTTGGTTAAAAAAAAACTTTCTAAAAGATTCCATTCACGCAAACTAAGTGATCAGATCATGTGAGCAACCTTTAGCAATATATTAATACCCTAAAAGTCCAAAGTTTGGGACTTGAAATATGCTAGGATATATTTTGAATACCTAGGTGTGGCTAATATAAACAAAATATAAATAGAAGGAAACCGAATCCATCTAGCATGTAAAGGGCCTATTATTCTCCCTGCCCCATAATTCTAAGAAATATATGAAAAAGAGAATACAAGGAAAGGAAGTTCCATTACGGGGTCATGCAGACAATCTCCGTCGGGGCTATGGATGCTTGGCCAATAGTGGAGCAAGGTCTGTGATTTTTTGGTGACTCGATCGGGGTTATAGAAACTCATGGGTAGTGTATTAACACCTTAGGGATACTATATTCCATGCCTCTAGAAAATTTTAACACCCCAAATATAAATACGCTCAGTGATTATTATTTTAACCTTGATTTTTTACTCATGCTAGAGTAAACAAATCTTATCAATTTGGGTTTATTTGCTACATGTGTTAAGTTCCTAAAGATGGTCCATGAGAATGATTATTGATTCCTTGGAAATGAAATCCTCTAGTGAATATTCTTATGTTTACTTCCATGAAAAACATACAAATATGTACTCCCTTCTTGTTTGTCGCTCAGTGGATTTTATTAGAGATTCTTGGATTTGTCTAGTTTTCTCCATTTGTTGATGCCCTCAACAGACCCTAGGCTCTGGGGCATGGCTACCCTCCAATTTGTTTTAAGCCTCGTTTATCACATCATATTATCTTTATGACATAATATTTTGAGGTAATTGATGCTCAATTTCAATTTATTTAATTGGTTTATCTAACTGACTCTATCACTGAAATTGCACTCAAATGCATATAATTATATGGTTGTTTCATATCTAATTTGATTTTAGTTATGAATTCCTTGGTTCGATGATATCTTGAGTTCAACCATTTCTTTATGTTGTCATAGGGATACATTTATCTAGAAACTAACTTACTCGATAAGATCTTACTAAATGGTTTATGCTTTGGTAACTTGGTTATGGTGATTTCCTTTTATAATTATGGATGATCCATGAATGTTTTATTTAGATTGAAGCAGTGAAATTATAAATGCTAAAAACTAAAATGCAAAGTAATCAAAGCATATCTAAACATGCAGTGCAATCAAAGGTTTTTATATACTACGTTACATAAGTACTTTTTAATCCCAATATTTCGATGTGCATCATCACCGTTGGTTAGTGCATGTATCATTAGATGAGAATGGTTAATGCTTTTGTAATGAGAACAGTTATTTCATAGCTTCTATTAATGCACACTCGTACCTATTCTTAAGATATATGCTTATTTCACGCGATAGAAATGGAAAAAGCAAGCAGGGAATAAATTAGAAATAAGGAGATCCAAGTAGTAAAGATATATGATGTCATATTTATTTGTACTAATGATTATCCATCCTACTAAATGTGGCATTGGTTCTATGAACAAAGCATCCATTTATCCAAGGCATACATATAATTAAGTCTATTTTACCATGTCTAAAGCAAGCAAGGTATCCTGAACTTTTATGTTGCTCTTGCAGTAGCGCAAACTCTTTGGGGTGATTCATATATAGTTTTAATTGTCTATATTGCATTCATGGCCAATAAGATCTCATTTTCATATTACATTCTCTATTAATGCATTTGCAGGCAAATGGTTTGGGAAAGGAAAAATACTACCAAAGGTTACACAATGGATTTGATCCGTTGAATAACTTATTTGGTAATTAAAATAGTTATATGACGATGAAAAATATAGATAGCAGCATTTTGTCCAATAAGATCTTGAGAAATGCATGAATCAATGGATTACCCCCTAGAAGACACGTTCTCCTAGCCCAGTGAAGTCATTAAGCATGCAAAAGGCTTATGTGCAACATAACCAAACATATTTATATGAGCAAAGATGGAGTGAATTGCTAAGGACTAAATAGCATCACCAAGAAAACAATTGAATGTTTCAGAAGAGAATGAACGAATATAAGACCTATGCGGAGGATTCAACTCATAGCCTGATATTCCTTAGGTTTATTAATCAATTATAATGACCGACATAAGTTGGTATTTGAATCTTCCTCCGGTGAAGCAAGTAAGATTCAGGGTTCTTAAGATGATTCCAGTTGATGAAAAACACTTCTCGGGAAACAAATTACTTATCAAATTAACTAGGAATAAAAATTATCTATGCACAACATTTGATTTCAATGAACATCCATATGCAACGCTGGGTTTTCCATCTATCCCAACCATACCACACCTTTATCTAAGGGAAATGAAGTACTGAAAGGTGGCTTATTCCATCCATTTGTACCACAACTTTATATCATGAAAAATGAAGCCCCTGAAGTGGGGGGTTAAAGGTAGTGTTAAGGAGAAAAATTCCTATGGCTTGGGGTACCACAATAGATAGAGTAACTGCAGAAATAAATCCTTTCCCATATGCAAGAGAAACAAAACATCTAACACTAAAGGATCTCAAAACATACCTTATTCTAGATGGTTGATGTAGATCCCCATTGAGCTTTTCCACTCTCGCTTGTATTAGAAATTTGCTCTCTCAACATTCAGCAAACAAGACAAGCATGCTATATAATGGTGTTTGACCTACTCTAGCATATATAATCAATAACATATGATCATTTAAAAGCATCCATGGATTCAATACTCATTTAAATACACATTATTGGACAGGAAAATATATTTCTATTAATATAAATCAAAGATTACAATAGTGACAACCTCTGTTGGCACGTCTGCGAACCGAAGAAACTGAGTCCTCCACCACTTCAATCCTCCATCTCTCGATAGCAAGCTAACAAGCAAAGGCAAGCTTAGGAAGAACACAAAATGCTCCAAGGGACAAAGGGATTCAGACTCAAGTATAAGCTCCGACAACAATGGACTATAGTTTTCTTACTCTTCAATTCCTCCCCTTTCAATGTATCCAAAGGGTTCCTTATATAGTGCTTCAATGGGGTAATGGAAGGTCAAATCTGAGCGATCTCAAGGAATATGGAAGGCCAAGAGACAAGTGACTCATATCCACATCAAGGAAAACTCCAAAACTATTTGGCCTTTTGCAGACATCCCGATATACACGGGTTTGAGGGTCATATTCAAATATATATGCGAGAATAGGTTTAAAAGTTGTGTATGGAAAATAATGCATGTTTTTAGGGATGATCTTGGAAACATCAAAGGTACAAAAATGGTCCATGGAGTCCAAAGATTCTATAGAGGGACAGGGAAGGCCATAAATGTGTGATCCACCATGTGTGGTAAAATCAATTGTAACAGGTGGCACATAAGTTCTAAATTATACTTGAAGAGGCAGGGGATATAGAATTTATGCACTCGATTTCTTAATAGGGTGAAGTTCAAAATCCGTAGATAATATCCCATCCCTAGCAGCGGGTTAATCCTATTTTCCATCCATAATTCTTAATGAATGAAACAAGAACCCTTCAAAACAACATTGTCGTACCAGCATAAGTACCTACCCTTCCTTTCTTTGTACTACCCCTTAATCGAAAGAAGGAAGTGGGGTAAAATCTCAGTTAGGTTTTGCTTAGAGGCTATTGATAGGGTGTTGAAGGAAGTACGTATTATGAGTGGAGCTCCCATATCCATCCCCTCAGGTGAATGCATGGCTAATACGTTTTCACTATTATGAACTCCATAAAAAACATGGATAAATCAATCAATATTACATATGTCCTTTTAATTCTTTAGGATGAAGGAGGTTAATTCACTTTAAATTCAATTCAATTATTTGATCAATTCTTCAATTGCATAATTACGATTTACGTAAGAGAATATCAAGCAATAGGTTTGATTAGACGAGGTTTGGGTAGATGAGGTAGGTTCAGCTTCACAACCCAATGTTTGTTTAGCAGCCCCGGTGATTAGTAGCTCAACTAGTGTCCAGGAGATAGACTTCGATGCACTTCGATTTGGCACGATTTGGAACATTGAAAATAAAACTGCAGCATCAGACATATATAATGAAGTTTCTTATTCACCTCGCCCCCCTGACCAACCAACCAACTAATACTAATAGCCCATATTTAATCAATTCGATGGAAATCGTTTAATTTACTGATTAATGGAACTAACTCAGATCGACCAACTAATACCGATCGCTCCAAAAAGAATATAGTTAAATCCACAACCCAGATAGTAAATAAAGCCCTGAAATCTATAATTCATAGGAAGAGTAAAGGCACTTTAAGTCCAATTAATCTAAAGCTTCCCAGTGAATCTATCCAAGCATGACAGAATCTCAAGACCAGACCTGCCAGACTAGACCCATTTTCCTCTTTTTCATCAACAAGTGGAGACCATGTCGTAGGTACAAGTTGTTCCTATATGTTTCCCCTTTAAGGATTAACCATTGCAGCCCAACCTAGCCTTTAAAATGGTAATTTATCCTCTAATAAGGTGGCCTATGAGGTGGTAAATCCTCCTATAGAAAGGTTTCCTCACCTTTCTGATGCTCAAGTGAGCCCTACGTCCTATGGGGTGGGAAATATTCCACCTGGCCTTTAACTGGTAAATTAACTATTTAAAAGGTGGCATATGAGGGGAAAGACCTATCGAAATATGCCAGATGGTAAATTTGAAAGTGAAAACTTGATATATCATAAGGGATCCTAAGACAAAGATAGGGAGTGGGACAATTGAGACACATTAATTTGGCCTTTATCTGATTCATTCCCCATTACGGGCTTTGTAAAACTGGTAAATTCCATAACAAAAGGTGGCATGTGATGATAGAGAGAAAGAAGTTCCTCATTATTCCCACCAGAGGAGATATTGAGCAATGTATGTTGTTTCTTCCAATCATAGTCAATCATTGCAATAAGGTCATTTCCAAGGGTCATTCCAAAGGGGCATAACAACCAATATCCAATCACATAGCTAGTGGTCATGAGTCACCTTCAACACATGAATCATTCAATACATTCCCATAATCGAATGAGATGGCCCCGTGTTCGCCATAAACCAAAGGAAATGTGCCCAATGCTCCTTCCAATCAGAACCATAAGGCCGACCGATAGCCAATCATTGAGAAGTCATTACAAGTCAGTCCGATCATTAGATGCTCATACAACAAAGAACTAGACTACTTTTTGATCAATTTATGCTTACTCACTAGCTTGAATAATTAATTGGTATATTTGGTTTCGATCCAATATGATTTTTAAAAATGGAGGGGGAGCACCCGGAGGGACTCGACCAAGGTAGCCCCCATACCCAAATAGTCAATAAGGGAAAAAAAGCATAATATAACGTGGTGTTTATCTTATTGTTGTTGTTAACCCGAAAAATTACTCACTCATCTCTACATGGCCTACACCACCCAAGGACACCCATGATCAACCCTCGTAACACCCCATTAGACCCCCACACCCTCAAAAAGGCTTAAGAATGAAGAAAAGGGCTTAAAAACCCCAAAAAGGAGCCTAAATAACTCTCATAGGGCTAAAGCCTCCAAAAAGGGGCTAAAACCCCTTAAAGGAGCCTACACCCTAAAAGGAGATAAAGTTAGGGCGAAAGGGGCTAAAAGCCCAAAAAAGGGGCTAAAGCCCTGACCAAGGACTTAAAACCCTAAAAGTCCCCAAGAAAGCTATAAAAGGATGGGTGGGGGTCACTCTAAAAACACTTCTCCCTTGCATACTGTTATGATGCCCGTGGATGCCTTGAGACCCTTTGTCTCTCAAGCCACCCACACTCCCTCTCCTCCATCTCCATTGAGCCATATCCCACATCCAAGACAGGTGCTTCTTCAAGCCAGGGCATGGTGGCCCAATTCCATCAAAGAGAAGGTATACCAATGTTTTTTCTTGCATTTGCTTTAGTATTTTGTAGTTTTTTCTAACCCATTTTTGTTTGCAAGTTTGTTTATAACATGTTTTTGCAGGTATTTTGTTTCTATTAGTTGTTTGTAGGTAGCCAAGGTGAAGCCCTAACCGTGTTTGCAGAGGGGCTCACGGCCATATTCTTTCTTGTTCTTTGCTTTCTGTCTATTTCATTTTCTTTCTGCATTTTCCACACACAGGAACCTACCCTTCTGTCCTATAGATAGAATGGAGCCATTCCTTCTCCTATAGCAAGGAGAAATCCCTACTACAGAACTAGTGACCATACCAGGTCAATCCCACAGGATCCCTGGGTTAGTTTTCAAAGTTTTAGTTTCTTGTTCAGTTTTTTGCCCTAGGTTAATTTTTTTGTTAAATGTAGCTTAGATTATTGTTTATTTACATTTTCAATTATTGTTGAACCTCCTCAAGGCCAATCCAAGCCCAGTTGGCCACAGTACCAGTTGTTGTTGGCCATTCTGTGATTTTCAAATCACTCAACTGTGAAAAAACGGTCGAACCGAATTTCTGAAAATTCACCTATGTTCAGGCTCATTGTTTGACCAAACATTTGAGCCATTTGTGAATCTTCCCATGATTAGGGGTAAAAGGGCCCATTTTCGAAGTGGGTTTTCAACCGTTTGAGGTAATTCCTCATGGTTTGATCAGAATCCACTTCACAAAAACAGGACCTTTACAGGTGCGCAACCCATTTTTGGGCTTCTCTATTTGCTTTTATTGGGACTGTCAGTGTGGCTCAGCCACTTCTATCCATCTGAACCATTTCATTTATGTTTCTATTTCATTTACTACAATTTCCTATACAAACAATGTGTAAATTACAAACAAATTTTAATGGCTTAATGAATGTAGCTTAACTAAAATTGACAATAAAATTAACAGTCTTGCTTACCCTTCCTCCTCTACCCAGTCAACACCCTCCGAGGTATTCTAGGATACAACGAAGGGCAAGATCATATAGTCCTAGGCCCTTCATTGAATATTGTTCTAAACCATTAAAATTGGATGACCTAGAAGGTAGAGTGAGTAGAGAAGGAGGGCTTCTCACAGCACTAAGCGTCCTCCCTATTGACCAACCTTGCATCCAGGAGGTGACCTGTGGATCTATGAATGGGCTTAGTCCCATTGTGTTGAGAGACCAGTACCTTCTCTTGGTTGAAGAGGAATATCAGTGTAAGGTAGTCATCTAGTTAGGCCATCAACATTTAAGGTTAAAAATGTATATGTTTACAAATTTCTAATTATTCAATGCTTGCACAACAATGATCTGAACTCTACCACAATATGATGAATTCATAAACCATTTGTAGCCACCTAATACTAGGAAGATAGAAAAACAAATACACCATACCAAGTAATCAACCCAACTTAGTTCATGACATTGAGAGAGCCTTAAAATTTATCAATTTACACTAAGTTCAAACAAATCTGCAGTCTTTGAGGACATAAGTCCCTGACTGCTTCAATTGGGGGAAGTACTTGGGCTCTACCTAGAAACTCATTGTGAGGAGTACCATGGGAACCCCAAAGTAGCTAGCCGCTGAGAGGAATTGCCAAGCAAAACGGGCAATGACCCCCACCGATTGAGTAGAAACGCCCATGAGGAAAAAGTCAAGCGTTGTCTTCTAGCAGTCTTGGTGGCCGAGTGACCACCTACAGCCGATAGGAAGCCATTGAAACCGGGGTCCAAACATCATTCCCATCATTTTGGTAAACATCTAACACAATTGATCCCCCACGCTCTTCCTCACGCCTAAGAGGTGAACCACCACCATTTGGGACATTAAACCGACACCGTCGAAACCATTCTTAGTGATCTCCCACACCATCAGAAGGCCACACAGCCTCTAATTCAGATTCAGACCCATACCAGTCTGAACCAGACCTCCATACTGCACCATCAATCCCCACGGTTGGTGCAAATCCAGATCCATTTTTTGGCATAACCATAGCAAGTGGACCCATGTCCACACCACAACCTATCACCAACAACCTTGCAGGTGGCCCAAGCACAGTCATGCAAACTATCATCAGTCAATTGCGGTCCACCCATATTGACCAGCCAAGCTATCCCACTTGCAACACATGGGGGCAGTGGCCCTTCCACACACACTGCCCCTCCTTCCAGACAGGGGGGTAGTGGACCATCCACTTACACTGCCCCTACTATCATACATGGGGGCAATGTCCCCTCCACCCACACTTTCCCTCCCATCACAATTGGGGGCATTGGCCCATCTACAATGGCACAAATAATACCCCCAGTTATCCAGGTACATTATGCACCTGCAAACCCCACCACCATCCCTTCCCCATCTCACATCAACCTGGGGTCCAATCTGCCTTTCATGGCTCATCTTAACTTTCTTGTTTTGGCTCGATTGACAAACGACCCCATTTTCCATCAATATTTTTGGCCTCCAATTCCATCTAGGCTGCCATCAGACATCCCCAAGTTTGAAGGCAAGGCAGGGGAATGTCCCCAAAACCATATTATGACATTCCATCTATGGTTCTCATCTAACAGCATCGTGGACGATTCCATCAGGATGAGTCTATTCCAACGCACCCTTACAGGTGTCACGGCCAAATGGTACATTGAGCTACCGCAGGCCAATAATCTAGATTTCAACTCCTTAGATTTCATGTTCCTACAGTATTTCCAACTCCTTGTCAGATATGACGAAGGGGTGGAGATCCTGTTATCCTGTTTCCAAATCACAGCAACACATATAACCGACCACATCCATGAGTGGTGGCGACGTCGCAACTTATGTAAAATCCAACTTGATGACAGGGTCTTCTTGGATTGGTTCCTCAAGACCTTGCTCCCGCCCATAGCAAAGGACGTCGCATCCGAACGTCCCCAATCTGAAGAGGAGGCCATACTGAAAGCCCAATAGTTTGACCTTATCTATGCCCAGTCTGGATATCTGTACACCATCATTCCAGATGCCCCCTGTCCAAACACCTCCTATCGGGATACACCAAGGGCATCCCATGCTGCGGACGACATCATAGGCTCGGTCTCCCAATAGCCACAGCACCGTCCGACACCACCTACCGTTACACCACAACCAAGCAACACTACTAGTGTTTCTTACCAAAACCAAGCTCCGGACTACGTAAGAATGATGTCCCAGTCCAGAGCAACAACTTCCTACGCACAACCTGCGCCACCGCAGTAGGCTCAGGCCATGGCTTGGCCAACACAGTAGTATGCAAGGAAAATGCCCACATTTTTGGCACCGTCACCCCCACAAATCTACTACGCACTACCAATACAAGTAGTTCAAGCCCCCACCCCCACTCCACCCACTCCGTTGGGACAAGTGTTCGCACAACAAAACCATCCCAACCAACCTGCCCCAACAATGAACAAGGTAAATCTAGAAATAATCGGCCTCAAAACCAAGCCAATAACCAACCACAGGGAGGCGGTTAACAATGAAACCCTCCCAACAATGCCATAGCAAATCGACCTGCCCAAAACCCCCACTACAGAATGCACCAAGACGCAATGCCCCATTGCGCACAAACCAACCGTGCACACTCTGTGATGTTTATGGGCACTACACATTTCAGTGTCCCCTCATGGGTCACGCTAAGCAGGCCATTTAGAACGAAGTTCAACAGGCTGCCAACGCTGCAAATCAAGCCCAACCAAACCTAGCACCACAAGGACCTCCTCCTATGGTGCTTCAAAACCCACTACCAGTCCAAGGATTGGTGGCAACCGCTCCCCCTCCCCAGGCCAATCCCAACACTCCAGGGGCACCTCCCACGGCAGAAACAAGTGTTCACCACTTGCTAGCTATGATGACTGAAGAGGTCAACTTACAAACTAGAAGAAATCAATACAGTACCACCACTGAACCCGCTGACACATCAGCGACATCTATGTCCAAGTCGATCAATGCACCTCTTCAATTACCCCCTTTCCCCCACCCCCCCATATGTCGAGTGGCCAACAATGCCACAACTAGAACTGCTGTCAGCTATAGCATTGTGGATGATTTGGCCCAAACACCAATGGCCATGTCCACTCTGGAGGTACTCAAAATGTTCCCAACGCAATGAAAAGCGTTACTAGCCGCCCTTGGGGCCGTAGACCCCTCTGAATCCAAGTTAATCATGTTTGATACAGAGAATGGAGAACCACGCATGCCATTGACCATTTCCTTCCTAATCCCAGTATCTATCCGAAACTTGGTTGTGCATCGGTGCATAGTAGATGAGGGGGCATCTACGTGCGTTATGTCTACCCTAGTTTGGCAGAAACTTGGATCCCTAATTCTGCAACCATCCTCCACAACTTTACGGGATTATGATGGCCATCCCACTAAAGCCCAAGGAATCCTCCCCCATGTCCCCATCACATTAGCTGGGAAGACAATGTTGATCGACATAGAGGTCGTCAACGCTCAACTGGACTATAACCTTCTCCTTGGGAGAAGTTATATGTACGCCATGAGAGCAGTTGCATCAACTGTCTTCCATATCATGATGTTCCCTCACGAAGGGAATATTGTGACGGTTTATCAACTCACTTATCATGATCCACAAGGGTTAATGGCACCCACCAACGTTATCTCTACCATCACCACTATTGAGCCACAAGGGATGCCTACACACACTAATGGCGTCCCTACAATCAACACTATGGTTGACAACACACCATCCTACCCATTATTGAATGTGAGCCCTGGGTCGTTTGTCGATCCCACCATGACAGCTCCTTTCCCCTTAGTGTCACCGCCACTGACACAAAATGAGACTACAGACTTGTGCAAGGTCTCATCCAGCACCGCTGCACCTAGAAAACAACCACAGCCGCAGCCCCAACCACAACCACAACATCGTCCACAGCCGCAACATCACCCGCAACACCAGCATTTTGCACAGCCACAACCACAACCACACCCCCACATAGAACCAGTAGGGAGTTATATGGGCTCCTCATAAGTCCATACAATTCCCTTCCTCTTTCCCCTACCTGGCGTCATGAACAAGTTGGTAATGGCCACCTTAAGCCTACCTAACTTCACATTGGGAATTTTGGTATGGCATATTGATCCACCAGCTCAACCACCAATGCCCCAGATCATTTAAACCTCGGTGCAACCCATTGCGGTGGAGTCTCACCCCCCACCCGACCCGCAAAATACAACCGTTGCACCTGCACCCGCATCACCCCACCTAAAAAGGGCTAGGGGCAAGAATTCCAAAGCCACCACAGAACTACGACAAGTCTCGCCTTGCGTCGTCTACGAGCAACAGGGCCATCCAACTCAGAGTTTCCTTGAAATCCCAATGATCCGTGTGCATTTAGATGCCATGGATACAAATGAAAACATCCCCGTGGTTGAACTCCCAACCATGCCGATAGTCAAAAACAAGGAATTGAGAATAAACCATGCTTGCGCCCTCTATGGTTTGTATGGAAATTACTCTCACCATTGTCAAGACTTGCCTGAATTTCGAATGGCTCTAGCTGACCTTCGACAACATTCTCTTGAATCGAAGATCACTCTGATCGAAGAAGTTCATCCCCCACCTCCTTCTTCGAACACCATGTCCATTTACATGATGTCCAGTTCTATAGACCCGCTTATCTCCACCTCCAATGATGGTCCATCAGACCTGTCTCTTCCATTGTTTCCACAACCGCATCTCCATCCGCAGTCGCAACCTCAGTTGCAACCTCAACCTTAGTTACCAGTGAAATAGTGGGGTTCATTTTTTATCAACATGATCCTTTTCCTTTTCCTTTTCCTTTTCCTACCATCCAGGATCATGAGTAAGTTTGTCTTGGCAACCCGCAATCTATAGGGTTTCACACTAGGAGATCCTGTGTAGTACCTTAAACCACCTACCCTACCTCTAAGGCCCCAGGATGTGTTGACTCATGTCCAACCAATTGAGATGATGTTGCACCTACCTCCAAGTCCATCAAAGACTCCTCCCGTCTCCAGGCCTGCCCCTCTTCCTCCAACAGAGACTGGGGGCAAGGAAACCAAACCCACAACTAATACCATTTACATGATCTCTAGCACCAGTTTCCCTTCCATCTCGTCGGCTGTGGAAAATCCACCTGATCTATCCTGGCACCACTTACGCGATGATGGAGATATATGTAAGACCACCTTCAGTTTTACCCCATTCCCTTTAAACCATAGTGTGGAATCGGTTCTTCCCATAAAAGACCAAATTTCGTCACCCTGCCTTGCTAATGACCTTTGTCTTGGCAAGGGGTCATACCTCTTTTCTAACTCAGACAGTTGACTCTTGAAGAAGCCATGCAACGGGATCCACCTCAAGATATTCTATGCCTGATATAACCACTATGAGTCCCTTATAGCGTAATTTTTTGCCTTTTTGTTTTCCAACATGTTTTTACCACAAGTCAGGGGCAACACCATTAGCTGCTAATCCAAAGTCACCCGGAACCGGTTCAAAACACCTCTCACGCCTCTGGGCTCAAATTTCCATCTCCTTATCAGACCATCGTCTCATGTTTAACAAATAAATTTCGGGACTGTTTCCCAGAAGTCACCTCGATTTACGAGCCACAATATGACGATGCAAGTGTCTGCCGACCTGTACTTGTATCACTATTGCCTACCGCTAATCATGTGGGTTTTCGGGCCACTGCCTGTTAAGGGTTACCATTTTGCTTTTTTGTTTTGTATTTTTAACACATAGTTGTCTTCTTTAACCACTGCACCTTACGTGCACCTTTGGACCATTGTCCACAAAACAATTTATTTTTCTTGTATGTATTTGGCATATAAGTGTCCCCAGACTTGCACTCACATCACATGTAGTCAAGTTCTTCCACCACAACACACACACATGCTCTCCTGACCTCTGTCCAAGATCCACCTTGGTTTTCATGCCTATGCCGCATCGACTCGTGAGCCTCTACCATGATTTATCCCACACATGTATTGGTATGTTTGAGATCATTTTTCTCCATCCATACTACGCGGATGACCCTTGGACCTCTGTCCATTGCCCAGACATGGGGCACCGCCTGTGCCAGCGCAATCAGTTGACCATACTGGAGTTTCATTTAAGCTCTTTTCTGACTCTTAAAAACAATGAAAATATTGTCGAGCGCAGCTGCTTCCTTCCCCGCTCGCTAAAGTATAGGAAAGGGCGTCTACATCGTCTCATTTACCTCCTTTTGTGGACCATCTAGACCATCAATTGAAAAGGTCTTCGTTGGCACACTCAAGCCAAGACCGTTCCCCTCTGCATACTTTTATGCTTTCTTGGGCAGAGGGGCCACACTTTACAAAAAATCTCACCACGGGTTGTTGTTATGCTCTTTTCCATCCTTCTCATTAAGAAAAGATTGTTGAGCAAACTTAGTTTTGTTCATGCTCGTAAAAGTATCTGAATGATTGTCTAGTAAGTATAGGTTTAACCTTTTCCGGCCTAATTGGACTACCAACGGTAAAGAAGTCTCTCATCCCCTATAGGATGGGCGAGCTCTCCTATGTATACTTTTATCCTTTTTCGGGCACAGGAGACTACCAACAAAAAATAGCACCCACTGGAGTCTTCTTCATGCTTTTAGACTCTCTAAAATTGAAAGCACCATCGAGCATTTACTTTCTCGGGCTCACCAAAATCCCATGAGATCATACCATAACAGTGTCCCTAGATACCACCCCATAGAAAACAGTTTGGTATCATTCCCCCTTTAGGTTTCCTTTGTTCATAGTACTCTACAATGTGTCTTCCTTCGATCCCATCATTATCAAAAGTGTCCACCTCCTCCAAGTATTTCCCATATGCAGTAACATTCCTAGTATTACAGCTATGATCCCATTCCCATGAGTCAAGTTTCATTTGCTTCCTGGGCCACCCTGCCATCATACTCTGAACAAAGGAAGTTTGAGGTTACCATACTCCCCCTACCCCTATTCAAATCTTTCCCTCCCCCCCCCCCCCCCCCCCCCATTCAGTGGGTCATTTCGTGGATTGTCTCACACCTTTCGGTTATCTCCCTCGCGCTCCTGGTCAAGGAAACATCATTGACTTGACTAGGGGTAGGTCTCCCTCTGTCAATGGCAACACATATATTCTATAGGATAGACCCAAAGGTCCTTGTATCCTAATTTCATTAACCTCATTGATGAGTTCCTTGGACCACTTGAGAGGAGTCCTTAGTGCCTCTCGAGATGGTTGTTTCTCATGTGCTTGACTCCAACTACATCATCGCACCATTGAGATTTGTACAGGGTTTGGTCCGCATAGTACTTGGTCAAATACCCCAGATGTCACCTGACTCTAGCACATTGATGAGTCTATTCGAGGGACCTAAATAGGCTATGTCCCTTGTGATTTCCGGGTTGCGTTGGAGACAGTGTTCAGAAGCCCCAGCAGTGCTTCTATATAGATTTATGATTGATGCAACATACTTGTACCACAGAGACTCTAACTCTCAATCAGTGAGTCCATATAGCTATGTACCATCCCAAATCCAGCAACCTGTCAGTCATGAAGATATAGCATTCCATGAGAATGCCATGGGTCCAATGTACCAGATCAGTATTGTAATCAAGCATTCATTGAGGCAACCATTATTGTACCATCAGTTGTATATGATCGGCTCTTGTATTTTAGAGCATAGGTCAAATTATTCTTTTGACATTGTCATGAGCATGGGGATTCCCTCCTCATCCATATACATGTCACACATTATTTGTATCTCACCCATTGATGGGAACCATATTAATACAAAAACCAAAAGCCACCATGCCCCAACCCCGGAAGCACCACCTCTATGCAGCAAATCCTATGATGTCCGTCGGCCATACGATGAGCTCCTACCCTCACACATCAGGGGGCAATCTGTTAACCCGAAAAATTCCTCACTTAGCTCTACATGGCCTACACTACCCAAGGACACCCATGATCGACCCTTGTAACACCCCATTAGACCCCCACACCCTCAAAAAGGCTTAAGAATGAAGAAAAGGGCTTAAAAACCCCAAAAAGGAGCCTAAATAACTCTCATAGGGGCTAAAGCCTCCAAAAAGGGTTTAAAACCCCTTAAAGGAGCCTAAAACCCTAAAAGGAGCTAAAGTTAGGGCGGAAGGGGCTAAAAGCCCAAAAAATAGGCTAAAGCCCTGACCAAGGGATTAAAACCCTAAAAGTCCCCAAGAAAGCTATAAGAAGAGGGGTGGGGGTCACTCTAAAAACACTTCTCCCTTGCATACTATTATGCTTCCCGTGAATGCCTTGAGACCCTTTGTCTCTCAAGCCACCCACACTCCCTCTCCTCCATCTCCATTGAGCCATAGCTCTCGCATCCAAGAGAGGTGCTTCTTCAAGCCAGGGCATGGTGGCCCAATTCCATCAAAGAGAAGGTATACCAATGTTGTTTCTTGCATTTGCTTTAGTATTTTGTAGGATTTTCTAACCCATTTTTGTTTGCAGTTTTGTTTATAACATGTTTTTGCAGGTATTTTGTTTCTAATAGTTGTTTGCAGGTAGCCAAGGCGAAGCCCTAACTATGTTTGCAGAGGGGATAATGACCATTTTCTTTCTTGTTCTTTGCTTTCTGTCTATTCCATTTTCTTTCTGCATTTTCCACACGTAGGGACCTACCCTTCTGTCCTATAGACAGAAGGGAGCCATTCCTGCCCCTGTAGCAAGGAGAAATCCCTGCTACAGTTGTATAATAGCATATATAATGGAATCATTGAATTAGTACTGCTTTTGTTTCTTGTTGGATTGTTGAAGAATAAGAACCCCATGAAAGGAATACCTTTTATAGATAGACCCCATTAAATGGAGACTTGAGAGAGAAGTAACTCCTCATGTCCCAATACAAGTTGAAATATAAAAATTCCCCCCTCTACTTCGACACTTAACCTCGACCTTTCCCTCTATACCCTTGACCTATCCACCTCTCATAGTTGTTGTTCATTACTAGGAGGTTCATACATCAATCATATTTAGCGGGTCCAAAGAGGTAAGACAGTGGTCGTCGATAAAGAGATGATGGAGGTGGTCGCTAATAAGAAAGAAGGTCAATGTACATGTCGAATAAATACCAGTGGAAGGACAAGTGAGTGCATGGCCTAATCCTACCATGGATGATAACATAGGAGTTTCAGGATGGGTCCCAAGTAGTATTTCCAAAAGAGGAATATCAAGTCAGCATGGATGATTGTATGGTCCAAAGCCATAGTTTCCTAAGGCTATTCCCAAACCACCAACCAAAAGAGGGAGGCATAGGTTCCAAAGGATAGTCCAAAGGCAGTCAAGTGTAACCAAATATGGAAAAAGTAGTATGGATGGCTGAATTAATAATGTCTCTTGGTTTTTTGTTTAGCCTTGAATTGACAACATATATGCCTCTCATAGGTAAACTTCATGGAAAGGCATGTTCCAAGAAGAAAACAAATACATTTTTGTCTTTCGATGAGATTGGACATCTAACCCCTCAAACAATTGTTGTTACATTTGATTAGTCTAGTTGAATAGGCATACCCTGCCTCTCAATTATGGTTGTTGTCCGAGATTTCCCTAAAAAAAAGGAGAAGAACTTGTCTCACTAGAGTGGGAAGTTCATGGAGTAAGGCCTATACTACCTTAATTAAGGGACTTATCTACCCCACCCCAAAGATGTGAGTTGTGCTCCACTCAAAATATCTCTTTGTGTCCATATAGACACTTCTAGTATGACATGTAGGAGATATAGTAATTGAAAATGGTCTCCCAGGAATCGGGCACTTACTTGGCTTATGGCTATGCATGTTGAATCGTCAATATGACTGGGTATTTTAACTAGGTATGGGACTATTCCAATGGACTATCAACAATGTCAACTGGCTATGATGAGGATGAAGATAATGAAAGCCTTATTTATTATGCAGTAGTATAAGGAAGCATCTGGAGCATAGCGACTTCCTCCTTCTGTATAAATAATAAGGGTAAAAGGAGTATGATAAGAAGTTAGATGGAGGAGAATAAGTAGGCCTAGCACTAGCAACACTAGAACATTCTCATTCCCCTCCCCAAAGGTAGGTGTGTAAATATCAATGTAATAGAAATAAGGTTTCGTTAAGGTAAGGTTTAGAAAACGAGGATGTTTCACTAGTCTAGGGCTAAAGCTAATTAGGAACAATGTTCCTATCATGGGCCCATGTAATGGGTAGTTTTTCCAACCCATATCACTTCCACTTCTTCAACATGGTAGTCGAAGTCCAATTGCTCACTCACGGTGTTCGCCCTCTTGAGGATATCATGGGAAGGTGACCAAGCCATTTCCAACCTTTTGAATCCTGTCTTGACTGCCTAAATCTCACACTGACTCACCTAAATGGACCAGTACTGGTGGATCCTGCCCTGATAAACCATGCATATATCTAAATATAAGCATCTATTTATTCACGTACTCAATTATCGCTCAGGAACAACACTAACTTTAACCACAAGTGGTGGTTCACCAGGTTCGTAGTGTTCACCAGGTCTCTCGTTCAACAACTCGTCGTAGTCAACTCGTATTCCACATTTCCATTTATTTCATTGTATCATCTTATTCATGGGTCCACTTCTTTTCTTCCATCATTGCATGGTGTTCAAATTCTTCTCAGTCAACCACAAGTGTGTTTTTGACTCATGATCAACAGGTTAGTCCATAACTTACTGATTGTGTTTTTCTCTCATCCCTCCCATAGGGCATAATGGGAAGAGTATAGCAAGAAATCAGTTTTTGTCCATAGTTTGAACTGGTCTGATTGTTTCTCATCCTAACTCACCTCATCACTAGACCTTACCAGAACTAACAAGCCAAGACCAAATTTTATATCTATCCACTGGGATCTCTCTCGCTCGCACAATGTATTACTCGTCCATCTATGCGGGATCATTAATTCCTCAACAGACCATTAGTCAGTTTCATTCAACATGCCCCTTTCTATGAGCAATGGGAAGGGAAACGAAGAAGAGCTCACCCCTTGGTTTTCTCCCACCCGGGGTGAAGCGTAGTACTGAAGTATTCTCGGCTTGAGGTAAAGTCCCATCTAGTGTCTAGTAATCTAATGACATGGAGTGAAATAGGGTCTAGGGCATAGGTTCCAAAGTCTTATGTTCATGTGCTAGGGCATAGATCATATGATAGGTTTCTCTAGTGCACCAAAATATTTCCTAGGTTACACAAGTAGCAGATGAGGTGGTGCCAATGCTGAGTATCAGTAGGATTCAAAAGTAGTAAGTCTGATGATAGGTTCCAAAGGCAATTCAAAAGGGTGAGTTAAAGCTCCAAAGTCTAAGTTTCAAGAGTTTCCCAAGGAGTATTTTTTAAATTTCCAAAGAGTATTTATGATGTGTTACCAGGGCTAGTCCACCACCAGCACAACCACCAGTAAAGGCAGTAGGTTTAATGATACGTAAGTTTTAAAGGAAAGTCCTACCCAAGGCAAAGTTAATATGCATAGGTTCCAAAGGCAAGCGGATTTGTATCCTAAGTATTTATTGGGTGGGTGGTTTTATTCAATATCTCAACATGGATTGTAGTGTTCTATTCATATGTGCAATATAGCTAGGTTGTTTACGGTTCTTGCTAGACTCAATGAATAGGATTCTAGTTGGCTGATGGATTATTTATTTAGTTGCTTTTTGATAGAAAATGAGGAGGTAGAGGATCACCTTGTGATCCAAATTCTAAGCCACAGAATCCAAAAAAATCAATTTAGATCAACAAGCTTCTAAAAGTGCAAGGGATGCCTCTTTTACCTTCTAGTCCAACTAGAAATCCTAGGTGGTTTACCCAAACATTACAAGATGCACAAGAGCAAGTTGGAGGTCCTCAGACTTCAGCTAAAGTAAGTTACCCTCCGAAGAAGTTTTTTAATTAAGTATAACTAATGTCTTCCATCATTGATGCAAATCCTTCTAGTTTTGAGGAGGCAAGTTTGGAAGAATGCCATGATGGAGGTGTACAACTCCATAATGAAGAATGATGTATGGGAGATGGTTCCTAGACCAGAGGGTAAGTCAATGATTGAATTCAGGTGGTTGTACAAGGTTAAGCATGTAGCATATGGTAAAATAGCAAAGTGAAAAGTTAACTTTGTGGCTAAAGGTTTATTCCAAAAAGAGGGAGTTAACTAATAGGAGACCTTTTCTCCTATTTCCAAGTATACCTCCATCAAATTAATTATGTCTTCAACATCAATATTTGGTTGGAATTTATATAAAATGGATGTAAAGACAATGTTTATTAATAGTCAGATTGTGGAAGAGGTTCACATAAATCAATCAAGAGGCTTTGAGGTGCATGGGTGTGAGACCCATGTTTGCAGAACAAAGAAGGCCCTTTATAGGTTGAAGTAGGAACCACATGCATGGTACTCTAGGATCAACTATTATTTTTTAGGTTGGGGTTTTCTTTTACTAGAACATATGCAAATTTAAATCTTTACTACTTGGTTTATGATTCTAATCTATTTTTTTTAGTCTTGTATGTAGATGACCTTATACTTACAGGAAGTTCAAAGAAACTCATAGCATGGTGCAAGGAGAAATTGGCCAGATAATTTGATGGATATGAAATACATTGGATTGATGCACCTTTTATTGATATAGAGGTGTGGCAAAGTCCGACTTAGGTCTTTCTTAGTAAGGGAAAGTATGCAATTGAGATTATAATAATTTTGAAATAAAATTGAAAGACATTTGTTTATTTATATTTGGATTTGATTGATCCATCTATGTACAAGCAATTGATAATTTCCTTCATGTATCGAGTAAATTCCAACACCGATATTTGTTTTGCGATCAACACCTTGAGCCAATATATGGTGAAGCCTAGGAAAGTTTATTGGGTTGCTACAAAACATGTGCTCTGATACTTTAATGGTACAGTGAATTTTTATCCGAGGTATGTTGATGATGGATAGTTGGTGTTGTAAGGGTTCACATATTTTTATTGGAAAACTAGTGCTAATGAGAGGAGGAGCACTTAAAGTTTTTTCTTCAATTTTGGTTCTGGTATAGGTTTCCTAGTTTAGTGTGAAGTAGAATTCAATGGCACTTAACACAACATAAGCAGAGTACATAGAAAAAAACACTACTATATGTGAATCCAGCTGGATACCATACATAAAGAGATATAGAATTCATATATGAAAGACCAGTCAGGCTCAATAAAACATAGAACGATCGAATTGGAGGCCATCCCAAAGATACTTTCCACCCAGCAGATTCGAGGCATTTAAACACTCTAGATTACTCTACTAAATCACTCAGTGGATCAATACTACTACTAATACTACCATTACTTTTCCTGGGTTTAGGTAAATTTAGGAACAACCAAATAATGAAGATTTAATTTGAAGGACTAGTCTGTCGTCCGTTATGTCATCTGTGAATCCAGTTCAACCAGCTCCCAAGCGGTAATGGGCAGTGGATCGCAAACATATTTCTCTTTTGAGCAATTTATATTAGTCTAATATTCACACAAATAAGGGACATAAAGACTCATTTATTTTGAGTATACTCTTCATCTTACACCCAAAAGTGATCTTGATGAATTAGAAAAATGAAGGGTTTGCATACCCCCCTTATCAAATTTAGATTCAAATTTATATTTTGCATTTAATTTACACATATATTAATTAGTAGGATTAATGAACCACTTATGTTCATATCTCTTTACTTTATGATCTCATACGTTAGCTGCAAGTTTACTTTTTTTGCTATCAAAACATGTTTGTATCTCTCATTTGAAGCACGCACCAAGGGACCTAAGAATTCATTTCATTTTTAGTATGCTCATCATCTTTCACTCACAAGTGACCTTGATGAATCAAAAAAATTGAAAGGTTTGAAATACCTCCATTATCACAACTAATCAAATTTGACCCTTCAAAATCAACTCACTACTTGAACCAACATAAATTCCTCTACCAAAAGGTCACAAAACAATTTATAGTTCAATTCGTTAGGTTTTTTTTCCTAGGAGTCAAAATAATGCCCCTCAATATTTTTCATATGAAACTGTATTGGTTGTTTAGTTTTATTGAGATAAATCTGATTTTGAGTTGTCTTTTTTCACCACATTGATCCATTCAACTCTTTGTGGATGTGGCACTTGATCGTTCAATGCCAAACCTCTTCACCAGGTGGAATTTGTGGGAGCCACCCAACTCTTTGTGGAGGCGACACTTTATTGTTTGAGGCTAAACCTCTTATCTGCACTTAATGCGGGTATTGTAGTAACCAAAAGCTAGCATTTTCACCA
The DNA here is from genome assembly GCA_001517045.1 of Pseudotsuga menziesii. Taxonomy (NCBI): domain Eukaryota; kingdom Viridiplantae; phylum Streptophyta; class Pinopsida; order Pinales; family Pinaceae; genus Pseudotsuga; species Pseudotsuga menziesii. The sequence continues at coordinate 31,826 of LPNX010777068.1, forward strand.
AATGGTATTTGTGGGATGCATTTGCACCTAAGTCTGATTTTTTTGGTTATTCAAAATGTTTCCAATCCTTCTAGAACATAGCCCCAATACCCCTCATTATAATTGATTCATTTATAAATTTCACTAGCCATCTTTGGTGGGTTCATAACCATCCAACAATACAACTATTAGAATTCCCAGCAACTATTTTTGAGAGGAAGGATGATAAGTCAAGATAGGAACACAATGTAGTCTCTCTAAATTACAAAGGACCCCATGTAATCATGAAACAAACACGTTGAAAATACATATATATGCTCATGCAAGAGACATTGTTTCACCATTTTTTGCATATGTTATTTGTGACCATCGTATTGTTGCACTTGTCAATTTTTAGTTAGTTCTAGATTGTTCACATCCTTCCATCACATTTATCACCATAGAAGACCTACTTCCTTCTCATCATTCCTTGAGGCTTCAAAATCTACCGCCCATCAAAGTAGTTTGAGCTACACCCCATACCTATATTCAATGAGGGAGGCCACCATATAACTTGTAGACATGTGTGATAGTAATCAGATATGGTGTGCTTGGAGATACCTTTCTCAACACCATACCTTAAGGACCGATCCCTATTCTTCCATGTCAAGTGGAGTAACTCTCTTGCCACACATGATGGTATGCCCCCCTCCAAAATTGTTTCCATGTATGGCTAGTTTAAATCTCTCTAATTTATGTAAACTCATTAATGACCCCATCCAATATGAACTAGCATAGTCATAAATTCCTATTAAGTTACCCATATAAATTTAAAAATTTGAAGGAAAATGGGGGGATGACTTATCCAACCATGTGACTTCATTTCACCTTTAGTGTCTATCCAACATCATAGTTGAATACATAATCTACCTTAAAATCTTTCAAAGGACCCTCATAGGTACAACAACTAAACAATATGTCAACTTCCCAACAGGAATGTATAACACCTTTTGGTCCAATGCCACTATGTTTTTACCCTAATTTCAACTCCCAATTCAGCATGACCTTAGCTTGGATATTATTTCATAATTCTAACATAACACGTCTACTCATATCACATACTACATTCATGGATGGCATCAGTAGTGCACATTGTGTAAAATTAAAATCCAACCCAATTTTTTATTGGATTGGTTCCTTAAGTCCCTCTTACCTATGATCACCACAAAGACAAAAAAACAACCATTGCACAGACTTAATATCAAACCATACTCAAAGTCCAACATTTGGATTTAATTTATGCTCATTTAGGGTATCTATACACCATCATACCAAATTCTAGTCACCATCGGCCATTAAATCAAACTAACCTTGGCACATCACACATGGGCGATGTTATTATTGGGATGGTTTCCCATCAAGGAATTACACCCATGTCATGTGGATCCATTACACCCATATTACCATAGAGTGGTCCTCCTCCATACTTAATAGTTAACATCTCTCAAAATGGACCTCATCTATCTTTTTTACTAACAATGTTTGGTCTGCATAGTCCAACATTTCAAAACATGGGGGCACAACTAGTTGTTATGCAAACCAACCCCATGACTCACTAGGAACCTATATCAAATTCATACAACACGCATAATCATTATAGGGTCATGCCACCACAAAACTCATACTTCTCATTCCTCAAACAACCTAGTTCTCACCCCATGGCTCAAGTAAGAATAAATTTTGTTCAACCTTCACCTACTCAATAGTTTTAGCAGTTTGAGAAATCAAATGCAGAAAACCTCCCTAATCCTTTTAATCATAGAAATAAAAAAATAAAGAACAAGAAATAGAACCAAACTCTAAGGAAATGGGTAAAATCCTCTACCCAATTGAATCACAATGTTAGTAACTAGAATCAATATGTTGGTACTAACAACCTGTTGGAGTATCAGGTACCTCCACATGGTATAACTACTACACCTCTGGGAATATAAAACAAGTGGACTAACCGCCACTCCTGGTGATAGGGCCTTGTGTTGGGTTTCAAATGTTCACCAACATTTGCAGGTTTTGGTGTAACGGAAAACGTTACATCGTATCAGAGCTCACGGTGGGATGAAGCTCAGATCTCTCAAAAACATGGTTTTTGACAGATCTTGCATGAAAAATGAGCAAAAGCTCAAAATTCCAGCACTGCACCAGAACCCAAGGCTTACCACTTAATACCCCAAGTAAAGGAATTGTTGATCAAGCTTGCTTGATCAACTATGTTGGGTGTGATGAAAGCCTAAAATGTGCAGGTTTTCTGACATTACGGTGCCCCTTTTGTTGTGATTTGCAATTTTTAACAGGTGAAAGCATTCGCTCCAATAGTTTGAGATGGCTTCTTCCATCGAACTCTTGACTCTGTTGAATTTCCACTCATGGAAAGGAGATATGGAGATCCAGCTATGTGCCAGAGGACTCTACTGGGTCACTATGGACATTGAAGAAGAGCCTACTCATGTGATAGACAAAGCCAGATTCTTGAACAAGAAAGATGAATCATTCGGATTCTTGTGCCTCTCTATTTCCAAGGATATTCTTTTACATCTCTCGGGATTGAAGACTCCAAAGGAAATTTGGGACAAATTGGACACCCTGTATGGAAAACAGGATGATTTGAGAGTTTACCATCTTGAAAATGAGTTGATGTCTCTCCATCCTTCCAATTTTGAGACCTTAAATGATTTTTTCACAAAGTTCAAGCACATTGTCTTACTGTTGAAGCAGTGTAAGGTGGAGGAGGATGATCGGCTCATCCTCACCATTCTCTCCAAACTTGGAGTTGATTATTCTTTTTTTGTCTCTACATTCTATGTGGGGAAGCTCAAAACCATTGGATGGAAGATGCCTTCACTCAATGCCTTCATTGAGTCCCTAACAAGTGAACATGATAAGCTTGTCCAGATGGGGATCATCAGATTCCCCCGTGATCAATCCCTCTATGTCTCAAGGCCCAAAGATCTAAAGGGTAAAGAAAATCAGCAAAAGAAACCAAAAACCAAATTTGAAGCTCCTAAGCCTAAAGTTGAAAACCAACAGCATGAAGAGCGTTCCAGCTCAAAGAAGAACAAAATAAAAGGGCATCATGGAAAGGAAAAATTCAAGTGTTCATACTGTGGGAAGGGCTTCCACCCTGAACATGCCTACATGAAAAAGAAACTTGATGAATATACTTCTCTTCTTGAGAAAACTCACATCAATCTTCCTGAAAGCTTTCAAAGGAGAGATCAGTAAGATCGGGAACCACAGCATGAAATAGGTCATGCTCTCATGGAAAGCACTTCAAAGTCCAAAGCACTCTTGATAGATTTTGGAGCTTTGAATCACATGATGGTTGAAAGAGACTCTTTCTCATCTTTGGAGACTAGCAAATACATTCCCATCCACATGGGAGATGACTCCAAAATCATATCTGAAGGACAAGGTACTATAGATCTTGAGCATGGTTATTTTTCCAATGTTCTGTATGTACCATCTCTTGCATCAAACCTCCTAAGTGTTTATCAAATGACACATAAGGGAGTGCCCAAGAGAGTCTCATTTATCTTGGATGATGTAGAGATCACAGAACTTGCATCCAAAAAAATTGTAGCAAAAGGCCTTGCAAACCATCATGCAAAAGCCTACGAGTTCTCCCATTTTGTGGCAGATGCAAATCCCACCGCATTTCTGACTCATGGATATTAAGTTAGTATACTGTGGCATGAGAGGTTCAGCCATATGAACTTCAAATACTTGCAGCAATTACAAAAGAATTATATGTTTGAAGGCCTCCCAATCATCAAAGCTACCACTGGAATTTGCAAGGGTTGTGTTGTTGGAAAGCACCCTGAGCATAAGTTCGATCGGGGGAAGGAAAGCCGAGCATCATGCATCTTGGGACTGATACATTCTGATATCAGAGGTCCATGCCTATCAAATCCATGCATGAATCAAGGTATGTTCTGAATTTCATTTATGACTTTTCCAGATACACATGGGTCTTTTTTATCAAAAAGAAGTCGGAAGACTTGGAAAAATTCACTGAATTGAAGGCCTTGATTGAGAATGCATCTAGAAAAAAGATCAAGATTTTGAGATATGATAATGGAGGGGATTATATCATTAATTAGTTACTGCATATATGTTTCCAAAGTGGTATTCAGATCCAACATTCAGTCCCCTACACTCCCCAGCAGAACGATGTAGCGAAGAGGAAGAATCGGTCTCTCAAGGAGATGACCACCTGTATGTTGGAGTCAAAGAAGTTGGCCACAAATTTGTGGGCTGAAGCCATGCATGCTGCAGAATATATTCAGAACAGAGTTCCACACTCATCCATGAAATGGAATACCCCTTTCGAAGTATATTTTGGACACAAGTCGGACGTGTCGAATTTGAGGGTGTTTGGGTCCACTACATGGGCCCGAATTCCACTTGATTAAAGGAGGGATTTGCAACCGCAAAGAATAGAATGTATGTTTATTGGATATATTGATGAATCTAAAGGTTTCAAGCTGATGGATATAAAAACAAAAAATATCATCATTGAAAGGAGTGTCATGTTCGATGAGCCTCTTCAGAAGGTGGAACTAGTGAAGGAGAAAACTGCAGAATTTCCTTCCTATTCTACTGAATATTTGGATGATGTAATTGGGGGTGATGGCCCTGATTTGGATCCTTTAATTTCTGATATCAGTGTATAGAAAAAATAATATGCTGAATCATAACCTGAAGTACAAAATCATCTCCCAACTTGGGGGCCCGACAGACACTCTCCTCCGCAGGTGATAACATTGGAAATCTGGATGATCCAAGGAGAACCCAGTCTGATTTCCAAAGAGAAGGTATTGTGCTCTCTTTTCCTGATTATTTGCTGTCTGAATATTGTTATTTGATGATAATTTTAGACCCTAAGTCTTACTACCATTCTCGGAAGGATCTGATATGGCAAGTTGCCATGGATGAAGAGATGAATTCTCTTCATAAAAACACTACTTGGGAGCTAGTTTCTCTTCCTCCAGGGAGGAAATTGGTTCAATGTAAGTGGGTGTTTCAGAATAAGGTTTTTTCTGATGGAAGCACCTAAAAATATAAGACAATTATGGTAGCAAAAGTTTTCTCCTAGATCCAAGGTGTGGACTACCATGAGACTTTTGCACCGGTTGCAAAAATGGACTCCATCCGCCTAGTTTTGGCAATTTCTGCATCTAAGCATTGGGAAGTGCATCATATGGATGTAAAGTATTCCTTTATGCATGGAGCTATTCATGAGGATATATACATGAAGCATCCTGAGGGCTACATTTCTGATCCATCTTTGGTTTTCAAGCTAAAGAAGTCACTATACGGGTTAAAATAGGCCCCGAGAGAGTGGTATTCCAAGATGGATGCCTTCCTTCTCTCACAAAACTTCCAAAGGTTTAAATCAGATCCAAATGTGTATATACATAATTCTGATGGTAATTTTATTATTATTTTTTTATATCTTGATGACTTATTGATTACAGGTAGCACAGTTACTTCTATTTCAGTCATCAAAACTGCTCTCCACAACGCATTCGAAATGACTGATTTGGGGCTCTTGAAGCAATTTATGGGGCTCGAAATTGAGCAAAATTTTGATGGGACAGTGGTCAATAAGTCCAAATACATATCAAACCTGTTATTCAATTTTAACATGGTTGAATGTAAGGCTGCTTCATTCCCTTTCCTTTCATGGATCAACCTTGAAGAAGGAAAAAGCACACCTCCCATGGACTGCACTATTTATCGACAGCTGATAGGTAGCTTGCTCTACTTGACTCATTATTGACCTGATATCTATTATGATGTGAATTCTGTGTCAATATACATGCAGCAACCTCATGATATTCATTGGAAGGAATCCAAGAGGATCCTCCAGTATATTCAGGGAACCAGGACCTACGACATTCACTATGCTGCAGACTCCGAGCTAGAGCTGGTTGGTTACACATATTTTGATTGGGCGGGTGATTCTATTGATCAGAAGTATACTTCCATATATGTATTCATGTTTGGTGGTGGCCCCATTTGCTTGTCTAGCAAAAATTAGGGCACCATAGCATTGTCTTCAACAGAGGTTGAGTATCGAGGAGCAGTGAATGCTTGCATCCAAGTTGTTTGGTTGCAAGCCATTCTTTTAGAGTTTGATCTTGGTAGTACTTTGTCCACTATCCTCTTATGTGACAATCAAAGTGCTATTAATATATCCACAGATCTAGTCATCAGGCAGAGGACCAAGCATGTAGAGATACACATGCACTATATCAGGGAACTAGTGCATGATAGGACCATCATTCTACAATACTGCCCTACTGATGAGTAGATTGCAGACATATTCACCCAGAGCTTTTCAGAAAATAATTTCACTTACATCTCATCACTGTTGAGGGTGAGTTCATCAGGGTGATCAGACTACTTTCAGTGTTCAGCTTGAGCGGGGGGGGGGGTTCCCACTGGGTTTTCCCTCTTTTCCTCACTTAGATTATTTTTTAGCATTGTTTGAGTTTCATTATTGTACAGGGTGACCTATGGCCTTTCTTTCCGGAGCCCTAGAATTTCATGCACTTTATGTTTCTACTCCTCTGAGTATAGCTTAAGGGGGGGGTGTTGGAGACATTTACAACCCAATGGCACAAGCCAAAAAAAAAAATCTTCAAATTAATGTCATATGTGTTATGTCTTGCAAGTTAATCCATTACAATAATCATTTCCCATTAATTTCTTTATTGTCAACAAATGTTGGAGACCAAAAAATAAAAACCACGCATGAATCCTACCCAAGGAAATAATTCCAACCACCCACCCCAACAAGTCGTGTTAAAACACCCCTTCACCAATCAAGGCATTGTTTCTCAACAAGACACTTATGCATAAAACCCTCCTCCAATAGGAGAAATTAGTTATCAAAAAATATACATGAATGATGTAGATATTCATCTATAGACTCATAATCATGCCTACAACATTCCATAAAACCCACCCACCCAGGAGGAAGAAGCTCCATCTTCTACCAATATTTTTTTGCAAATTCCATGTACTAGTAGTGACCCTATCCCCAAGACACCAAAATAACCTCTTCAACGTACCTCTCACAATCCTCATATGATACTAACATATAATTACAACATTATAGATGATTTTTCTTAGTCTTTGTATCTATGTCAACATTAGAGGTCCTCCAATCCTATCCTATTCAAAATAAGGATCTACTAATAGAATTAGGCATCATCAATTCTTTTGATTCAGATCTCATGACTTTGGTCTTCAATAGCGGTGAACCATGACTGCCATCATCAATTGCCTTCAAAATACCTATCAGAATAAAAATCATTATCATTCACCAATGTATTGTTAATGAAGGTGCATCCACTCGTGTCATTTCTACAAACATTTGGAACCAACTAGGATATTTGGAGCTCACCCCATCATCTATCACCCTATGATCTTATGATGGGCTCCCTTCATAACCACAAGGTCTCTATCATACTGTCCTTATAGCACTAGGGAACAACATAGTCATACTTTATGTTGAAGTTATTGATGTACAATTTAACTATTATAATCTCCTATGACATATATACATGTAGTCAATCATAGGCAGTAGCCTCTTATGTATCCAAGATCATGATGTTCACCATAACATAAAAGTAGTCACCCTAGACTAACTTATATACTATGAAAAACACCCTTTGGCAAACCCAAACAATATTTTTCTTACCATTGGAACTGGATAACCCCATCTCTCAATGAGATAAGACTAGGAGTCTACAAAGACACTTCTTTGTTGAGGGAATATGATATATCACCCCTATTCATACCATCGCTCATAGACGTCCTCATGTGTACCATCTTCTCCTCCTTAGATGAACCACCATAATACATTTCCGCTTCCATGTCTTCTCCACTATCACTGAGAAAGGGGCACCACCTTAATCCCCCTCTAGTAGTACATATCATTGAAAATAGGACCATCCCACCTCCATCGTTGGTAGCACCAGTTATTGAAGTACCATTCCTTTTCCCTCCAAGAGTCTACAAATATTATTCTTTTTTAGGGGCATATGTTGGACCTCCCCCAGCCATACATTATTCAAATATGACCGCATTTGTACCATATTCTCCTCCCCAAATGAACCACTGTCATATGTTGCCACTTTCATGTCTTCTCCAACTATCACATGAAGTGGAGAAGGGGCACCACCTTACTTCCCCTTACAGTAGTACCCACCATTGAAAATGGGAACATTCCACCGCCATTGTTAGTAGCACCAGTCATCAAACTACAAATTTTTTTCCCTCCCCCAAATATATAAGGGACACTAGTCATGGCCACCCTTATTTTGTCTGGAATTACTCTCAAGATCCCTTTTTGGTATTTGAAACCCCTATTTCTGGAGATAACCCCCAAACCATATGTGCATATCAATTTTATTCCCATGACTATGGTTAATTTCATTCCATATAAGATCCCATGGCCTACAATACAAATCATGAGACAATTGGTGACTCCCACCAATCAATCACTAGGAGTGTCAAGCCCCTAACAAAAGAGATGGAAAAACTAATTCAACCACATGCATGATGTAATACCCTATGATTTATCCCCTTGACATATTATTATTGTTGTTATGTTGGACATAGTAGCACAAGGTGTCTCGAATATGGTTTGCACATTATTATATTTTTATTATGTTGAACTTATACAATAATTAATAAAATAAAAACAATCGGAGGAACAATGCCACGAAAGAGAGTATGACGAACCATGATGTTATTAGAAAGGGGTTGTGGAAAAGTGTTTACCTATGTCTGTTGTGCCTATGTTTATGTTGTACACCCTTCTTATGTACTTGATGGACCCTCTCGGTTATGTACCCTTACGTGTTATGTTACTCCTTGGTTTTATTAACCTTAAGATTAATTTTTATTTGAGGATTGGAGTCTAATTCTCACCTAGTGCACCCTCATGTGTTGGATTAGTGTGCCTATTGGTGTAGCCACTTGATGTGTAACTCCTATTTTCTATTTTTGGAATGTAACTCTCATGTGTTTGTCCCTCTCTCTCCTAATCTAAATTGCTCATCAAGGAATTCGATTTGCTTGTGTTGGAAAAAAAATATCACTCTTGTGTGTTGGTTCATGTTTTTGCTCGTATGTGTGTTTTTCGAGCAACGTGGTTTGATTTTAATTGCACTTGGAAGGAGATCCTTTTTGAACCTATGCCCAAGATGAATTACTCTGGAGCCACTGGTATTTGTCCTGGATCCACTGGAATATCCATGGATTGGAAGTTCTACTTGCCATTCGGTTGTGGTTGGATCGTTGTCCTAGAACCACTGGAATTGCCTGGAGTGGAAGTAGAGGTCATAATTTCCATTGGGTTTTGGTTGGAATTATTCCTTGAGAGAATTTGTGGTCGAGTACGCCCTTGCTTGTGTGTAACGATTAAAAAAAAATTCTACTGGAATAACCAACGTAAATAACAAATATACTCCATGAACGGACAAAATAATATATAATTGATTATATAAAAGATGGTGTTTTTACAATTACAATGGTAGGGCTTATATAAGCCTATTCATGCCTTTTCAAACATAAAGGCACATCACTTGACTTTTCCTAATTAATTAATTAATTAAACTCTATTTATTAATGATTAATTATTAATATTAATATATATTAATATTAATGTTGATATTTAATCTTATTATATATATATATATATATATATATATATATCTTATTATGTTATATATATTTTCTATATAATATTGCCTTCCTCTTAAGGGAAACTTTGTCCTCAAAGCTTGTTGAAGACAAGGATTACGTCGAATTTCTTGCTTGTAAGGTCATCTCATGATCTTTTGTTTTAGTATATATGACACTTAACGAAATGAAAATATATGAGCTACGAATTCCTAAGAAAAAATGTTGCATCGTTTGTGAAGTAGTCCATTCGAGATCTATCTTTATTGGAGTTGTTTGTTGATCGCCTTGTTGGATGGAACTTCTCGTATTTATCTTAGTTTGTTGATTTTCAGTTCTTTCTTTTCTGAATTCATAATTCTTCTGTTTATGTTCATTTTGACCCTGTCGTTGGTCAAAATGATTTTTATAATTTGGGTGTCGATACAAAGTTCTTGTTGTTTGTTGTTTTACTAGATTGGCTTCTTTTTTTAACAATGACGAGTGACTGGATTTGTATTTTCTTATTTTTCTTGAACTTTCCTTTTTGAGTCCGAGGGATTTGATGTCCTCTTCTGAATTTGCTCCAACTTGTTTTCCAACGAAAATTTTCCGTTCTTAAGATTCATGATCATTTCTTCTTACACTTTCTTATCATCTTTAATCTTCTGAATATGATTCATTATATCTTGTTTATGATTCTTAAGGCGACCATTTTCTTCGATATTTTCTAATAGTTTCTTCTGAAGATCTTGATTCTCCTCTTCTAACTTTTGATTGTATTGTGCTTTATACTTCGCTTTCTTGATTTGAACAAGTAATTTAAGGTTATGATATCTTAGATGAGAGATATCTTCTTCCTTGTCCATAGCGACTTTGTTGGATTCTTTCTGCATTTTTGTTATTGACTTCTGACTATCTTCGGTGATAATTTTTAAAATATTTTTAAGATCTTTTGATGTTACTGGATCTAAATTCCATGTAGAATCCTGTAATGTTATATTTTTCTTTTTGTATGGAAATATTAAAAAATTCTTCTTTGTGTTTATAATGAATGTCCCTGGTGCTTCCATCCACAGTGAACCTAGAATGATGTCAACTTCATTTAGATATATATATTCGCAACATTTAATTGGGATGTGAACTTATACTCATCAATTGTTTGTTGTAAGTCTATAATTTTATAATTCTTATCACCATAAGTATATCTCTTTCTTATTACACTTGATTCTAGGATTAATAATTGATTTTCCAAGTTGTTGCTAATGTAATTTTCCCTGATGGTTGGACATATAGCTATACTAATACTTTTTCCTTGAATAGTTCCCACAAGTTTTAGTATATCATTGACTACTTTTGAGTAGGTCTAAGAGAATCTTTCTTGAACTTCGCTTCGAGCCAACATTTTATTTTTATCCAAATTTCCGTTAAATAATACTAATAATATTAAGGTTATTATTAATAATATTTATCTTATTTAGATTTATTTTTATCTTATTCCCCCCTTAATACTTCTTGTATATTGGATGTATATTGGGTGGTTGAGAGGAATGATTGTTTCTCTTCCCACCTAGGTTCAAATATTGTTTTATACCCTTCACTTTTATGTAAAACTCTTTTTTATCTCACTTAATGTAAAAAGTTATAATATAACAATTTCCAATATAAAGTCATAATTGGTTTCCCACTTTTAACTAAATATCACATTCATTAATAAAGTAGTAAGTTAAACCATGTGTGGTTTCTTTTTATTTATTTTCTTTCCCCCGTTTTTTTTACTTTCTTTCTTTCTTCTTTTTTCTTTTTTTTACTTCTTCTTTTTTCCCTCTTGGTTAAAGACCACAATTTTTGGGAAGCTCTAGGATAATGGTTAAAAACCACAATATGGTCAAAATCTTGGATCATGAACTTATCTCTAATACCAATGTAAAAGATTATGTTCTTACAATTAAAATGGTAGGGATTATATAAGCCAATTCATGCATTTTCAAACATAAAGGAACATCACTTGACTTTTCGTGATTAATTAATTAACTATTTCTATTTATTAATTATTAATTATATATATTAATATTAATATTGATATTTAATGTTATATATATATATAACATTGTGGCATCATGGTTCCAACACAGGGGTGATCATTGCAAAGTGAGTTTTGGCTTACATTGTGTCTACAAGTGGGTGGAACGTTGCACGGTCAATTACGGTTGCGTATTTGGAAAAGATAAGTGTTTTATCTCATGTTTATTCAATTTATTTGGATCTGATATGATTTATTTATTGATTCACATGAAATTCTTATGAAACATATGAGTTATTTTTGGAAGAAATTTCTCATGGAATTCAATCTATTTATGCAAGTAAATTTTGTGAAGGAATTGGAAACTAGTTTTTAGGATTTTGTGCACAAATTGTTTGAAAAAATGACTATTTCACACCTCTTTTATAGAAATTATATTTCTACCCCTTTTCATTATATAATGTTTATTTTTATGGTACATTAACCTAATAATGGTTTAAGACAGTTTTATGTGATGCTTCTACCATTTATTCGAAAACTAGTTCTTTAATTGGATTGTTTTGCATAGTTTGGAGACTTGGCACATCAAGTGTTTGTAAAAATTCCCTAGTTTTATTTTTTATTATTATGTATGATAAATACACTTTAAATTTGTGTGATAATGTTAGTCGAAAATATGCACCTCCTACGGACAGGAGTTGGTTCCCTAGTCTAAATGTTTCAAATCTAGAACAAAACAAAAACAACAAATGTTAAACTTCTCCTAGATCTGGTTAATCACTTGAATGAAATTCCATGATACTTCTCTCAAATGTTGTCCTCGCTATCCCTACAAAAGAACCTGTAAAATATGGAAATAACAAGAGAAACATGATATCATACAATATAATCAACTAGATCTATGCTCATGACCAAGGAATCAAGCAATACATACAAATGAAACAGTAAATATGGGAAAGAAAAGACATTTTTTATTAGAAATTATTGGAGATACTAGAACCTTTATGCCTTGGTGTTGAGAGTTCCTTCCAATGGATCCTTGCCTCCAATAGCTCAAGAATTATTTTGATAGAGTTTGGGTATGCAACACAATTCTCCCTCCTTTCTCCCATGGGGAATGAGCTAGTATTTAAAGGCATGGGAGGATAGGTATGGTTGAGGATATCATGGTTGAGGTGGAGATAATATCCAAAAAGGGAGGATATCAAGCTCCATGTGGCTCCTAAACCATAGGGGTGAGACTCCAAGAAGGCAAGCTTCAAGAAGCCTCTCAAAATTTCTCTGTTTTCCTTGAAAACTCGAGCGTCACTCCTTTAATGAAGTAGACAGGCGGTGTTAAGGGGATAAGGCTTCTTGTAGTAAGGCTAGAAGTGGTGGCACCATTATTTTCTCATGTATCAAGAGCGTTACCAGCTCTTTGCTTCTTTGGTAATTCTTTTTGTCAATGGGGAAAGAGCGTTACCAACTCAAAACAAGGAAAAACTGTAAGGGGATATTTTTTCCTACCATTTCTCTAGGGAAAACTTTGAGGGATTGAGGCAGACAAGGGAATACCTATCTAATAACATGATGGTCACAAGATTTTGATGTAACAGAAATGCCCCCCAAATTATTATGGCTAGAGGGAAATTATAGGCATAATACTTTGAAAGAACAAGATATAGTATCAAGGAAAATCTCTAAAGGTCAGAACTTCTCAAGCATCACAAACTTTCTGCAACACCTTTTACATTTGTCCCAAATGACTCACAACATGGTTGTCGACCAATACAATGCAGATCCATGTGAGATACAAAAAAGTCATGGCTACTAAAATACAGTGTAGATCCATGCAAAGAAGACTCAAATTTGGACATAGCTACCAGACATATAATGTAGATCTATGTCATACAGATGCAAATCTAAGCACATCCATGAACATACAAATGTGAATCCATGCTAGGACTCATACAAAATACTCCATCGCAACCTCGGGAAAGCAATGAGCGCTTTAACAGATACGTAGGGTCTTCACCTCGTCTTCCACAAAGTACGAATCTATCCATGTGATTACAATGTTTTGATGTCGAACATGGTAGAAACCACTTGATTTTCGGTCAATGATGAGAACCGTTAACAAGTGCAAGGGAAATCACCATTGATGTCAATGATTCCCAAGGTACCTTAGAAAAAATATCCTGAGTGTGAATAGATGATTTGATGTCGAACACTCAGTTGAATCTCTTGATCAAAGTTCAATGATGTGAACCTATGTCGAGAGCGAGAGAATATGTCATTAAGGCATACAGATCTCAAGGTACTTCTTTGTTTCTAAGACTAATTCTTGGATGATGAGCTGATGTCGACAGGAATAGTCTCGTTGAAGGAGGACCATGATGAATCCCACATCGACAACATGAAACTAGGAACAAATTTCTGGAATTTTGAGTATGATGCAACCATAGGACTGACTCAAAAGTAAATAACACAAAAAAAAATTGACTGCAAGTGTAAAATATCAACATGACTTCCCTTTTAACATCGGGTGGCATGACCGAAGACTTGGCAACGTTGACTTGATGAGGCGGAACACAATGTGACAATGAACAATGCATTCTTTGAAAGACTCAAAGGAGTGGCATGACTCATGAAAGTGGATCGACTCAGAGACAAGATGAATACTCAATTGATTGAATGAAATGTAGACAAGTGCCATGTTCAAAGGTGACTAATAACTTCCATTATTGAAAACAAAATTTATTTCCCTTTCCCTTAATTTACCCATCATGGTTGATGAGTGCCTCTTTTCATTTTTATGAGTTCAAAGAAGTAACAAACACTTGTTGTAGCTCATCTGAAGACAAGTCCATTCTCATACGTTTTATGAACCTAAGAAAGGAGGGGTTCGTTCCAAAAGAGGGTCTCTCAGTGTTTAGTTTAACGAGTCCAATGAAAGTTAACTCGGTATCGTTCATGTTTATAGAGTCTGAATGAAGACAGAAGAAGACTCCAAAGGGTCCTCTTTCATATGATTTAGTCCCCAAGACCCAAAAAAGTATAAAATAATACCTTAGAGAACTCGTCCAATCATGATTGGATGGAGTATACCTTTTTCGTAATTAGTTCCCCTGGTCCGAAAAAGGGGTAAACTATCACCAGGAAGACGAATCTTCAGGTCCTTTCACAAGCATGAAGAAAACAATTTCACTCGGCAATCTTTTCACATTTTAAGAGTCCAAAAAGAGCTTAAAGAAGAATCCATTAATTTTTTTCATGTTTGAATCCAGAGCACGAAAAAGTAATAAACTAAGCTCAAACCACTTTTCATGTTCTAACCAAAGCACGAAAAATGAAAAGTAAGCTCAAAAGGACCTGTTTCATTTTTAAACATGCTTGAAATAGAAAATAACTATGCTTTAAACATGGTTTCATTTTTATGTAAGTTTGAAACCAAAAGTAAACTATGCTTAAGGAAACCTACTTCATTTTTTAACGAGCTTGAAATAGAAAATGAAATATGCTCAGGAATGGTTTCATTTTTATGCAAGCTTGAAACCAAAAGGTAAACTATGCTTGAGGGCCAATTTTTATTTTTTAACAAGCTTAAAACTAGAAATAAACTATGCTCAAAGACATCTGTTTCATTTTTTAACCAGCTTGACACAGAGAAAAGGAACTATGCTCACAACGTATGTTTCATTTTTTAACGAGCTTGACACAGAGAAAAGGAACTATGCTCGTGGACATCCATTTCATTTTTTAACGAGCCTTGACACATAATGGGAACTATGCTCAGGGAATGGTTTCATTTTTATGCAAGCTTGAAACCAAAAGGTAAACTATGCTTGGGGTCGATTTTATTTTTTAACGAGCTTGAAACCAAGAATAAACACTGCTCAAAAGCCTGTTTCATGTTTTAACGAGCTTGAAACAAAATGGGAACCATGCTCACAGGAATCTGATTCATTTTCATTAGAGGAAATTTGGGGTCTAAAATGGGCCTTATAAGAAAACGCGCCAACAATAAATTTTGTGAGTTGGAATTTAAGAACCAATAGAATTTCAATAAAATGAGTCAACCATAATGGTTGAATTGACATATTTGTCATAAAAGAAAACTACTTTTTGTGTTTGTATTTTCTACATATCTCCCTGTGTTTTTACTCAAATTTCAAGCGGGAGAGCTCGTTGGGGAGAGATTGCCATAATCATAACATTTTTCAATTATTTCTTGTTTTTGGGGTAGAAATGTCCATCAAAAGCATGCAGTGTGGGTACTCGTTGGATGTGGAATTAAATTTTGCATCCATCGAGCTCTCCCGCTCAGAATTTGAGTAAAAACACAAGGAGATATGTCGAAAATACAAACACAAAAAGTAGTTTTTTTCATTCTTCCAAAAAAATTAATACCTATTATTTTATTATTTTAACTATTATTTTATTATTTTCCTTAGTGGGGGCATTTTAGACCTAAAATTTCCTCTAATGTTAACGAGCTTGACACAGATAAAAGGAACTATGCTCACCAACCTGTTTCATTTTTTAACGAGATTGACACAAAAAAAGAACTATGCAGGTTTTAGTTCACCCTCTACTGGAAGAGAAGAACAAGACGAAGATTTGGTCAAAGCAACTACTTCAGTCTTAAAACTCTCAAATGAAATAGTGGGATTGGGTGGAGATGACATCGACTCGACCAATTTAACTTCAATCTTCAAAGTAAGAGTGGGATCAACCATAGATGAATCCATATTGACCATTTGGAATTCACTCTTAGAAGGAAGAGTGGGATCAACTATGAATGAAACCAAATTGACCACTTGGTCAACTAGTGGGGGTTCAAGAGACAAGTTACGATAACCTGTTGGAAGTCATTGATGCGAAATAGTAATATCTTCCAACAACTTAGAAGCTTCATCCATGAGAGGAAAAAGGTAATTAAAGTGAATGTCCTTACAAAGCAAGCAAGGATTTATGACTTTACCCTTCCGACTCTTAACCACGGAATCACTGGTTGAGGGTGGATCATCGGTATGATGACCAGAGGCTGATGGAATTGGTTGCTGGGAAAAATTAGACCATTCTTCTAAAACCAGGGTCAAACCATGACAATATTTCAGAAGGAGATCACCCTTGCAAAGCCTACAAGGGGATTTGGGATTACGCGGTCTTTAGGTGTGCAGATCAACACTCTCTGCACTGGAAGGAGTAATTGGTTGAGACTTGGTTTTCTATTTTTTTTTCTTCTTCTTAATCTTCCTTTTCTTCTTCTTCTTATCCACCTGACTACTAGTACTACAACTTTCAATAGGCGAAGAGGGAGAAAGGGGAGAAGACACATTAGGAGAAGAAGGAGAGGGATCAACATGAGGTTGATTCTCTTGCGATGAAGAATTAGGATCTGAAGCAACTTGTGCACATGGGATAACTTGATTGGAGAATAGCCAAACAGTTAATTTGATAGTCAATCCAGGAAGGCTTAAAGTAGCCATGAGAGGAGGACCAACATCCCCATATGGAGGGAAAACAAAAGATGTACTTGGTAAAGGAGTCTCATGGTTGGTAGTCTCGGAAGGAAAAGCTATAACTGTGTAACAAAACTATCTCTCTCTTCTAAAAAAAATCTTAACTATATAGACAACAAGCGCTACTCAAACTAAAGCAATAATCAAAATATGTAAGAGAAGTGGATTAAAATTCTATAACCTCATGGGATTATCAAGGCTTCACAACTATTGTGATACCAAGATGGAGAAAAGGTTAACTCAGTTGGTCACAAGATTCCTAAGGGTGTCTCCCGATATACACAAGGTACGTGGGTGGTCCACTCCGTAGTAGTGTTGTCTAATGCACAACCCTTTGAAAGGGGCCTTCCGATATACAACTCAGTACGTGAAGTACCTTTCGATATAACTCAAGGGTATGTGAAAGGTCGCTCAATATACCAATGGTACGTGGAAGAACCACATGATACCCAGGATTCAGTGCAGGAAATAAATGATAGCTCCTACATTTAAAGACGTTGGAACATGTCTCTAACCTAACACACAAATTGCTAAATATTTTAACCTAATTCTAACGCTTGATTTTATCATGAATGGTTAGGTGGATGCATGAGGTGAGGACATAAAATTAAAACCATGCAGTATGATTGTGCAAATTTTTACTTTAACTTTTAAGGTATGCCCTACTTAAGGAAGGGAGAGAGAGATTCAATTTCTTTGAAACATAGAATAAATCCCATACACAAATAAAACAAACTTGCTTATATGGTTTGTTCCTAACTAAAATAAACAAAATCTTCTCTTTTTGAACTAAAAAAGAAGTGAGATCTCTAATGAAAAGCAAGAAAATACTATTACAACTCTTATACAAAAGTGTTCATATTTTTCAACTAAAAGGAGGATAAACTAATCACAAAATTATACAATAACTTTCATATGGGCTTTCACAAAAAATTTAAAAAAAGGAAAAACCATACAAAAATCATGTATAACAAAAGAAGAAAAACTGAAACGAATATTTTTTTGTTATGTTAAAGAAGATAAAAATTAGAGATCTAGCAAAACCAAGTTTTATTCAAAACCAACTATGAATTTTTAAATACCAACCTCAATTATAATTCTTGAAAAGACCTATGATATCATACATGCGCAATGAGAGTTTTTATTTTTTTTATTTTTGATTGATTTTTCTATTCAAAAATGAATTGCAGAGTTCAAACAACAACTATAACTATCTGAATCATGCATCTCAAAAACCAAAACAAGCATTTAAGAATCAAACACCAAACATGGCTAAGAAGAATACCTGGCACCGCTTCTACCGGTGTTGAACAGTGTGTTACCATCTTGAGCACCGCTTCTTGTACATAGAAACAGAGTGGTGGCACCACTTATTGCAATTTCACACTGTGGCGTTACCAGCTCCACCACCACTTCTTGCACACAGAGAAAGAGCGGTGTCTTTGCTTTTGTTACACAGAAAAAGGGTGGTGACAACTCCATAACCGCACTTATAACACAACCTAGGAACGGTGCCCAAGATGGTGATTTGAAAAATAAAAAAGTAATAGAAAAGTAAGCTACAGTCCAAAGAATAAACCCAAACAATCACCAGAAAACCCAGTGAACCAAAAATATAAATATCCAAAGGAAGATAGAGGCAAATCAATCAATTTCAAATAAGATCTACAAATATATCAATTGAAAAAGTAGATCTACAAACTAAAAATGAAGGTGGAGGTTTAAACTTACCAATGATCCAGAATTTGAAGTACTCCCTAGTGGAGTTGCCACTTTTGTTAGCCGAAAATTCGCACCTCCTGTAGACAGGAGTTGGTTCCCCATTCTGAATGGTTCAGATCTAGAACAAAACAAAAACACCAAATGTTAAACTTCCCCTAGATCTGGTTAACCACTTGAATGAAATTCCATGATACTTATCTCAAAGGTTTTCCTTTCTATCCCTACAGAAGAACCTGTAAAATATGGAAAACAACAAGAGAAACATGATATCATACAATATAATCAACTAGATCTATGCTCATGACCAAGGAATCAAGCAATACATACAAATGAAACAGTAAATATAGGAAAGAAAAGACATTTTTTATTAGAAATGATTGGAGAGACTAGAACCTATATGCCTTGTTGTTGAGAGTTCCTTCCAATGGATCCTTGCCTCCAATACCTCAACAATTATTTTGACAGAGTTTGTGTATGCAACACAATTCTTCCTCCTTTCTCCCATGGGGGATGAGATAGTATTTAAAGGCATGGGAGGATAGGTATGGTTCAGGATCTCATGGGTGAGGTGGATATAAGATCCAAAAATGGAGTATCTTGAGCTCCAGGTGGCTCCTAAACCATATGGATGAGGCTCCACGAAGGCAAGCTTCGAGAAGCCTCTCGAAATTTCTCTTTTTTCCTTGAAAACTCAAGCACCGCTCCTTTAATAAAGCAGACAGACGATGTTAATGGGGTAAATATGCTTGTAGTAAGGCTAGAATCGGTGGCACCACTATTTTCTCATGTATCAGGAGCGTTAACATCTCTTTGCTTGTTGGGTAACACTTTTTTTCAATGGGGAAAGAGCGTTACCAGCTCAAAACAAGGAAAAACTATAAGGGGATATTTTTTCCTGTCATTTCTCTAGGGAAAACTTTGAGGGATTGAAGCAGACAAGGGAATACCTATCTCATAACATGATGGTGATGATATTTTGGTGTAACAAATAACATGATGGGAAATATTATTTATAGTTTTTGGGAAATGTCTACTGAAATTCTAGATCAATTTCTAATTTGTAGCTCCTTCAATTGAATTATTTTGAGTAGATTTGTGACTTTGCATTTGAAGTGTTTGAAAAAAAAATAGAATTAGATATACATTTATTAAGACTCATAAAACATGTTATTTATCGTTGGAATGGAATTTGAATGATTCTATGAGTTGTGGATATAATTATTATAGTGATTCCTAGAATTATTAGTCAAATGACTAGAATTAGCTAGTTTTGTGAATTCTTTAATGGAATGTATATGGGTAGAAATATACAGAAATATGACTTTAGGTGACCCATGATATTCTTTCCATGACCTACAGTAGTAATATATACCTCTTTATTTGGAATTTGGAAAGTTAAATTGGAAACTAAGTACATTGCAGTGAAAATTGATAACTAGTTGTTGATTGAAATCTATGTTTTCGTAAAAACGGAATGCTACATCCATGTGTTATGTTTCTAAAATTTTATTATGATATATGTGTCTATTTATTAGGTGTAATAATTTACTTATGGACGCATTTCATTTTGGTTCAGTTCTTTAAACTAAATTCCTTGTGGTGAATGTTAACTAGTTTCAGTGGAATTGATGGAAAATATCACCTTATGTGAAATTGAAATGATATGAAAATAAAAAAATTATTGTTTGTAGGTGCATGCTTAAATATGTTGTTAGTGTTTTTAGAATTTATTTTAGTTTTAATGGCATAGTTAAAAGTTGATTTTGTGCTATACTAGTTGCTTATATTGAAAAACTAGTTAACTAGTCTTATGGACTTTCTTCCGTAATTATCATGATTAATTATTGCAATTTTGGTAATTAAGGATTATTTACATGTAATTACATGTTATTAATAAATTTTTATTTATAATCAATGCTTATTTATTCAACAATTGTATTTGTGATAAGTGTCGTCATTTGCCCACTAGGTGTCCTTAAGTGTTGTAATTAACACCTTAATTACTAGTTAACTGTGAATAAGAATAATTAGCCTTTAGAAGTGGTTATCATCTCTAGTATAGATTGGGTTGAAGGTTTGATGATATTATATGATTTTAATAATTTTTCTCATCCCTTGGATAGTTTGTTCTAGTATTTATTGAATTTATTTTAATTTATTGGTAATTAAAGGGATTTTATCAAAATTAAATCACAAGAAGTGAAATTAAATATTTTTTTTGACTAATCTATGGTTCTAAAATTATCTTATTAGAATTAGAGAGATAATGATATGTACCTTATACCCTCTGATATCCCCGGGGGACATTACAGGTGGTATCAAAGCAAGGTTGCAACACTACAATTGTTGGGCTTATTGGTCGCTTTAAATTTGTTTGCTTGAATAAAGGTTAATGTTGCCTATATGAAAGTTAATTATGAAAGTGCTGCTATATTTATGAAAGGTTAAAAATTATTTGTTATTTTGAATATTTGGAAGATGTAAAATAATCATATCCTTTTATGCATTTTTCTTAGTTAGTTATTCAAAAATTGAAGACTAGTATAGTATGCTTTGTTTCTTCTTAACTAGAAAATTAATTATTATTTGAGAAAATAAATAAATCTAATAATGGAATGTTAACAAAACTTATCAACACGTTGCAACTCGAAGTAAATAATTTAACCCAATAATAATCCATAGATAAAAAAATTAGAGGATGGAAGTTAAACAGACAACCCCTTATGGCCCTAGAGAGGAGTATGTAGGAAGGAGGAGGAGGAGTTCATACCTTGAATTGGAAGACTTAGTTAATAAATGTAATGAAAAGATCGCTCACCTTCAAGAACAGATCATTAAAGAACTAAGATCCTTAAAAACTATCCCAGGAAATAAACAAAGGAAAAGTAGGAAAACTTACTCTATGATGGACTTTCCACCAAGCAGTTAATGTACATCTCCCTTGAGAAAATGATCTAGAACTCCTAAGGATAGTCTTGCTAGATTCATATGGATGTAATAGTGGAAGGAGAAGGTATGCACATGATTAGTTGATGGGATAATTGAGAAATATTAAACCTCCAACCTTTGATGGTGAAGTTAAACAGGGTGAAGAAGCATAAACATGGTTAGTAGGGTTCCAAACGTTTTTCCAATTGCATGAAGAGATTTATTAAACTATTAACTAATGCAGGCTATATAAAAGAAGAGAAAGTTAAAATTCAA
Organism: Pseudotsuga menziesii; assembly: GCA_001517045.1. Classification (NCBI taxonomy): domain Eukaryota; kingdom Viridiplantae; phylum Streptophyta; class Pinopsida; order Pinales; family Pinaceae; genus Pseudotsuga; species Pseudotsuga menziesii. The sequence goes on from LPNX010777068.1 coordinate 53,972, forward strand.
ATATTTCTAAGTAGACTGCCAACTTTTTACCATGATATGATTCAGTATGTATGCACAAGACCCTTAAAGAAGTAATCTGGAAGGAAAACCATTTGTATAAATTTGATAACAATAAAGAACATAAGAACTTGAAGGATAATAAGAGTGACACATGAGACCAAAGAAAGAAGTGAACCAAGACTCTTATCAACAGAAGTGGTAATTTTCATAAGCAGTCATATTTAGATAAGAGACCTCTTATTAGATGTTGGAATTGTAATGAGAATCACTTTGCAAGGGATTGTCTACATAAGAAAGGAGACAACATTCACAACATTTAGGAAGCAACAATAGGTGATGTTGGTAAAACTCGGAGGATTTATGCATATTTGGAAGGTAGGAAGGAATATCATCAGTCTCACATGATAAAAGTGGCAGGTAAGATTGGTAATAGAACTGTTTCTAATTTAAGTGATTCTGGAGCTAGTAACAGTTATGTTGCACATAGTGTTGTTTTGAATCATTCTCTTAATAAAAATAACCTTGATGTAGAATGACTTGTACATTTAGCAACTGGAACTAAAGTAAAAGTCACATAAATACTAACACAATGTCCTTTGGAAATGAATGATCTAAATATTTTAGCATATTTGAATGTTATGTCCTTAGACTCTTACGATGTTTTGATTGGTATGGATTGGTTGACTACACATTGAGATATCTTGGATCGTTACAATAATAATCACACATGTCTATATGGGGAAGGAAACAGAGTAACAATTGAATGAATAGATCGGCTGGTATCTTTAAGATAGGTTACAACCTTACAGTTAAATAAATGTTTTACAAAGGGGTGTCAGATTGATGCAACTAGCCTAGAAGAATTTAAGGAAAAGGAACCTCAGTTCAAGAATACCTAGTATTACAGGATTTTGTAAATTTATTTCAAGAGATACCTTGAATGCCTCCTAGATCTGATATAGACTTTACTATTGATCTAGTGCTTGGTATAGGTCCTTCCTCTAAATTTCATTATAGGATGAGTACACCTGAATTGAAAGATTTTTAGATGCAGTTAGAGGGTTTATTAAAGAAAGGTTATAGCGGGCTTAGTGTTTCATCTCGAATAGCATCATTTTTTTTGTAAGAAATAAAGATGGTACCTTGAGACTTTGGATAGATTACATGAATTAAAATAAATCAACTATCAAGAACTGGTATCCTTTACCAAGAATTGATGACTTATTTAATCAGTTAAGGTGTGCCACAATTTTTTCAAAGATAGATATCAGGTCAGGTTATCATCAGGTTAGAATTAAGGAAGAGGACATCATTAAGACAGGTTTTAGAACAAGATATGGTCACTATGAGTTTATAGTTGTTCCATTTGGTTTGAAAATTGCACCAACTACCTTTATGTGCTTGATGAATGGGTTTTTAAAAAAATATTTGGACAAGTTTGTGATAGTTTTCTTGGATGAAATACTAGTTTACTCTAATACAAAGAAAGAACATGAAGAACACTTGAGACTAGTAATGCAGGGTCTCAAAGAGAATCAAATTTATGCTAAGTTAAGTAAGTGTTCTTATTATCATAACAATATTCACTACTTAGGACACATTTTATCAGAAGAAGGAATCTCAGTTGACCCCAAAAAGATAGAAGAAATTATGAATTGGCCAATACCTAAGAATGTGTCAGAAGTTATATATTTTATGGACTTAGCAGGTTACTAGCGCAGGTTTATAGAAGGATTTTCAAAAATTTCACATACAATAACTTATTTAGAAAATAAATATATAAATTTTGATTGCACATTTAAATGTGAAACAACTTTTCAAAATCTTAAAGAGATGCTTACTAGTGCATCGGTTTTGAAAATTGTGAATCCAGATGAAAATTTCATGGTATGTACATATTCATGTCAGCAGGGTATAGGTGGTATGTTAACTCAGAATGGATGGGTTATTTTTTATGAGTCTAGGAAGTTAAAGGAACACGAAACAAATTACGCTACTCGTGACTTGGAATTAGCGGAAATAGTACATGCTTTAAAGATATGGAGACACTACTTAATGGGAAAGAATTTGAATTAAGAACTAATCACTATGGACTTAAATACTTGTTCGAACAACCTAATATAAATGAAAGACAATGAATATGGATGTAACTACTATGTGAATACGATTCGACATTAAACATATAAAAGAAAAATAAAATAAAGTGGCAGATTCACTCATTAGTAAAATGCATGTGATGCATGTAGCTATCAATACTAGCACTTCATATTTAAAGGATAGATTAAAAGAGGTGAACAATATAGATGAATACTTTCAATAGATAAAATCAAGTTTGCAACAACAAGGAACAACACATAAGTTTGAACACTATACAATGGAAAATGTAATACTTAAGTATAAGAATAGGGTCTACATTCCTAACTCAGAAAATGTAAATCAAATAGTTTTAAAAGAAATGCATGATGTATCGTATTCAGTTCTCTATGGCTATCAAAAGATAGTAGAAACAACTAAGAAGGATTATTACTAGCAAGGAATGAAAAAATAAATTGCAGATTACATAGCTAGATGCGTAAAATGCCAGAAAATAAAATTTGAATGTAGACACCCTATAGGTTTGTTAAAACCTTTACATATACCATAATGGAATTGGGATGTAGTTAATATGGATTTTATCACGAAATTACATAATACAAGGTCACAACATGATGTTATTATGGTAGTGGTAGACAAATTAACTAGATCAACTCACTTTATTCTAGATAATACTACACATAAGCAACTGAAATAGTGGATATTTATATGAAAGAGGTAGTTATATTACACGTTATTCCAAAATCAATTATGTCATACAAGGATTCAAAATTCACAGATCATTTTTAGAAAGGTTTGTTTAAAGGTTTTGGAACATATTTGAATGTGAGTACTGTTAAGATTTCATATGCTAGACTAGGTATCATTAGTGTTTATTCCAAATTCACAACAGTAGCATATGCAAAATCAATGAAAGAAACATAATCACAAGATAGACACAATATTTATCCTAGGAAACCCTCAAGTGGAAGAAAACACAACAAAACTTCCTTTTTATAATATGTGTAAGATAAAACTGCAAAATAGGTATTCTCCTCCTTGTTGATCTCTCTCTCTCTCTCTCTCTCTCTCTCTCTCTCTCTCTCTCTCTCTCTCTCTCTCTCTCTCTCTCTNATGAGTAACACAACTCCTCTATTTATACACTTTATGTCAACTAAATTTTACCCTAATCAAGTCGGCCCCACTAAACTATCTGGGCCAACTTCACCTAGGAAGACTCAAAACCATATTTTATATTATTCATTGGGGTACTATTGACCTGAATTGCAATGAAGGCTTTACCTCATGACTCTATGATGACCAATTACAATAGTAACATACCGATGGAGGAATAATAACATCTCCCTTTGAGCACATCAGTAAAATACATTTATAATATCATTTGAAGTTACAATATTTCAACACTCCCCCTTAACAAGAAGGGTATTCTACTGACAACATCATCATCAACTACATAAGTAACGAGAGAGAGAATATTCAGTAGTATCAAGGTAATACATCTATATGTCATAGGAAGTTTTCAACAATCATCAATATTGGAACAATTACTCTTCAATGTCTTCATCTTTTGCAGCACATGGTCACTTGATCCTTTTGTAGCAACACTTTGATCTGCTCAATCCTTTGTAGTAGCACTTCGATATTCTTGATCCTTTGTAGCAGCACTTTGATATTCTTGATCCTTTGCAGTAGCACTTCGATCTTCTCAATCCTTTGCAGCAACACTTTTATCTTCTCGATCTTTTGCAGCAACACTTCGATCTTCTCGATCCTTTGCAACCGCACTTTGATATCTTGATCCTTCATCACCACACAACCTGCAATACACATGATATATTTGTGGGATTATCAATCCCTGTCACTTAAGGACATAGGTCCATGGATGATTCAATCCTCCATCATCCTAGTCCCCCTTAACGGGGATGTTCCATAGTATCGACCAGCTGAATCGTCTACAACTGAATGTAGATCTCAACCGCACCTATATGCAGGCCCTATCATCCATAAGGATGCATTGTAGAGAATCCTGAGCTTCAAATCTAGGACCACTCCTAAGCGAGTGTTATACTAAGGAATCTACATGTACATGTAGGCATACTCTCCATACAATAATAAAGTTTGCAGCTGCATATGTCGACCGCACCTAGATGTAGGCCCTCATCATAGAACATCTTCGAATTGTTAGAGATAGGACCACTCCATGTGAGTGTTATACTATGACGTCCATGAGGACTCATCATAGAGAATCCTTAGCACTAAAGCAAGGACCAATCCCAAGCGAGTGTTATTCTATGGTGTCTAAATATAAATGTAGGTACACTCTCCATGAGAGAGTAACATCTGCAAATCATATCTCAACCGCATCTAAATTCCAGCCCTGTTGTCCATAAGGACTCATTGTAGGAAATCCTCAACGTGAAATATAGGACCATTCGTAAGTGAAGGCTATACTACGGTATCCACAAATGAATGTGGGTACTCTCCATGCGAGAGTAACGCCTGCAGGGCCATCCTTATCTAGTAAGGACCACTCTCAAGAACAAAGTGTTATTTCTTGCAAGACCATCCTCAAGAGAGGATACTATCATCCACAAGTGAATGTCGAACCTTATCAACATCTTCAGGTGTACTTGGCCTCTTTCATACTAGAGATTCACTATCATCAATGATATTCTTATCATCACTCCCTTTTTTTCGGGACGATCCATATCATCAACCGGCTCCCCCTTTGTCCAAGGAGGGTTCATAACTTCAACATGTTCTTCCTTTACAAGAAGATTCCATATCTTCAACTTGTTCCTCCTTTTTGATAAGGGTCCATATCTTCATCATTCCTTATTGCAAGGAAATTTGGTAGTATCATCATTATTCCTCCTTATGAGAAAAGTCTTTTCTGACTACACCAAGCTTGTCACGAAAATATTCAAACTTTACTCGAGATAGAGACTTGGTCAGCACATCAACAACTTGCTCATCAGTACTCACATACTGGATATTTATAGCTCCTTTTTGTGCCATATCCCTTATATAAAAATATCATATTTCTATGTGCTTTGTTATATCATGGAACACAAGATTCTCTATCATCTTTATGCAACTTTGGTTGTCACAAAGAATCATTGTGGTAACCAAATCCATGTCAAATATACGTGACATCAGTTTTCGAAGCCATATCACTTCCCAACTAGCAGAGCAAGCTGCTACGTACTCTGCTTCAGTTGTACTGAGCTCAACACTGAATTGTTTCTTACTAAACCATGAGATCATGGTGGATCCTAGACAATAGCATCCACCTGATGTGCTCTTTCTATCTTTGGCACTTCTTGCCCAAGTTGAATCCATATATCCAAACAATATGTAGTCATGATCTCTACCATAGTAAAGTCCCAAGTATATCATACCTTTTAGGTACCTCATCAATGCTTTACAGCTATCAGGTGAACCTATCTAGGTTTAAATAGATACTGACTCAAGTTGTTCACAGCAAAGCATATATCTGGCCTTGTATTTGTCAAATACATCAATGACCCAATAATTTGTCTGTGCTGAGTCACGTCCACTAACTTTGATGATTCATCATATAACAGCTTCAGGTTGGTGTCCATGGGTGGGGACATGGATTTACAATCCAACACATCAAATCTTTTCAATATTTCTACTGCATAATTACCCTGGTTCGGAAATATTCCTTCTGGGACCTACCACACTTTCAGCCCGAGGAAATAATGCATCAATCCAAGATCTTTCATCTCGAATCCTTCATCTAGCTTCTTATTTCTCTCTATGATCTGTTTCCCATTTATGATCAGAAATATACCATCTACATACAATAATAGTATGACAGGTTCATCATCCATAATTTTCATGTAAAGGTTAGGATCAACTTTACTCTTGTAAATCCCAAGATTGTCAAGAATCTATCTATTCTACCATGCCAAGATCTAGGAGCTTGCTTGAGTCCATACACAACCTTTTTCAACTTAAATACATGAGTCACTCTGTCTTCGACTTCAAATCCTTGTGTTTGTTCAATGTAAACCTCTTCCTCAATCATATCATTCAAGAAGGACGTATTTACATCCATCTGGTGTAGATCCCACTTCATCATGGAAGCAAGCACCATGATGGTTCTGATGGAAGTGTACCTTGCTACTGGAGCAAATGCCTCTTCATAATCAATCCCCTCTTTCTGAGAGAATACTCTAGACACAAATATTGCATTGTACTTTTCAATACTTCCATCAGCAGCATGTTTTATCTTGTAGATCCATTTCTAAGATACCACACTCTTGTTTTCTGGTTTGGGTTCTATATCCCAAACATCATTCTTTATTATTGATTGGTATTCTTCTGTCATTGCTTCCATCCACTCTTTATTCTATGCAGTTTCCTCATAGCTGGTGGGTTCTTGATCTACAAGGTCACACATCAAATATACATAACTGGACTATGGCTTTGATATTTTTATTCTTCTTGTGGAGCCTTTTGGAGCTCCATATCTCTCTGATTCTTGTAGTATTTAGCTTACCTAAGAACATTTTCTCTTTTGATATATATCCATAGCAGGGGGTTCCTAAGGTTCTAGCATATCATGATCTTCAAATGCTACTATTTTAGGAGAGGGTTCAACTTCTACCATTCTGGGAGGTACATCATCTTCATGTACTTCTTCAAGCTAACACCTTCTGGATTTCTTAAGAGTTGTCTATTCATCAAATGTTACATCCCTACTAATCTTGATATGATGGAGTCCTGAAATGTATATCATGAAGGCTTTGGAGACTCCATAGTATCCAACAAATATTCCCTTCTTTCCATAATAATCCAACTTAGTTCTCTTCTCTTTCGGAATATGTACATATACTAGACAACCAAATATCTTGAGATGGCTCACTTCAGTTTTATTTCATGTATACATATCTTCAAGAGTCTTGAATCTAAGAGCACTGTGAGATAATATATTCTACACATATATAGTTGTTCTTGTTTCTTCATTCCATATGTACATGGGGAGGTCTTGGTAATGAATCATTGTCTTCACCGTTCCATAATGGTTCTATTCTTTCTTTTTGCAACACCATTCTGTTGAGGATTATAGGGAGTGGTTAGTTCCCTCTTCATTCCAAAATCCTTGCAGAATGCTTCAAATTATTTTGAAGTATATTCTCCACCATTATCTGATCTCAGTGTCTTGATTATTCTTTCTGAACAGTTCTCTACCAAGGCTTTGAATTCCTTGAATTTCCTTAACACTTCACTCTTGTTCTTCAAGAAGTATATCCATGTCTTTCTTGAATAGTCATCGATAAATGTGGTAGAATATTCATATACACTAACAATATGGAGGGAATAGGACCACATACATCAGAATGATTTAATTCCCACGTACCTTTAGTCTTTGTTTCACTTTTCAGAAAGGGATTATTGATTCTCTTTCCTCTTGCACATCCTTTGCAAGTTCCCTCATGATCAATCTTCATATCTGGAAACCCTATTACCACCTTGATCACATAGGGCAGTTCTTTGTAGTTGATGTGAGAAATCCTCCTATGCCATAGTTCACTTGAGCTAGTAGTCTCATGGACAAGGTTTGTCTATGGATGTCCTTTAAGATTTTACAATCCTCCTTCTTCTTCACCAATGACCACAACATCTTCAAGTGTCTTTCCTTTGGACCACATGAGTAATTGCTCATCTATAAAGAAAATATATATCCTTTATTATCTAGAGTTGATATGGAAAGTAGGTTCTTTTTTGAACCTGGTACATACAATACTTCCTTCATCTTCATGGAAGTCCCAGATTCAAGCTTGTAGCTTGATTCACCAATACATTTGATGGGATATTGATAGTCATCCCCTAATGATACTTTCTGAGGATAGCTCTTTTCTTCAAGATCTTGACAGAAATTGCTTCTTCCCTGACATGTGCTTTGAAGCACCACTATCATTAAGCCATGTATCTTCTTTGTGTGTTACAGACCCAAACAGTGCAGAGAATAGTACATATTCTTCAACATATTATTCTCTAGTTAGTCTCTTTCGAGGTATTTCTTCCTCATCCTCATTTTCATCTAGATGAGCATGACATATTTTATTGTTGTTGTTCTTTGGTGATGGACACTCTCTGGCAAGGTGTCATATCTATGATAGTTATAGTATTGATACTTTGAGTAATCTTTCTTCTAATTGTATACTCTTTTATTTCGAAACTTCTTCTTTGAAGGTTTATGACTACCCTTCTTGAAGTTTGATTGTTGCCTTCCTTTATTATGTATGGCCAGAGCCTGGTCATCTTCTCTAAGTAGATCTTCTCTGTTAGATACTCTAGCTTCTTCTTGAATGCAATCTTCCCATACTATGTCAAACTTCATACTTTATTTTCTGGCACACAGAGTCTGTATGAATGAATCCCAAGGTCTAGTGAGACCATTGAGAATAGTCATAACTAGCTCATCCTCATCAAGGGTGTCTCCAATAACACTTAGGTGTTCCCTGAACTGGGAGACCCTTGTGAAGTAATATTGAATTGATTCTCCTTTACTCATCTTGGTGCCCTTCAATTGAGCTCTAAAATTCATTTTATGTTGATGTTCCTTCCCTCATAAATTCTGGAAAGTGCATCATATATATTCTTTGGTTTCTTCTTAGATTACACTTATGGGATCAAGTGATCTTTGATAGAATCAACAATAATACTCATTATCTTGATTAGGTCTTGTTCATGCTTCTCCTTAGATTCATCTTCTTTCGGTTATGCAATTTCATCCTTGATGTACTTCTCAAGGCCATTCTCTTTCAGAATGAGACCAATCCTATACTTCAATGCTAGGAAGTTTTATATGCCTTCCAGCTTGTCCTCAAGCTTAGTGCTTGGGGCCATCCTGTCCAGAAGGTCACTGAAAATTGAAATTTATCAAAATTAAAAGTTGACCTTGCTAGAATATGCACTTGACTGAGGCGCTTTGGTTGGTCCACTTGATTTCTGGAGATCCCAAATATTCACCCTTCAAATCTTACTTGCGAGGTTCCAATTTCTGTAGAATTTATGGTTTTGGTTTTCTACAATTTTATGGTTTAGGGAAAAACTAGGGTTTGGATTTCCCAGAGATTAAGACACCCAGAAAATTTTTATCCTAGGCTCAATATATGCGCACTAGGGAGGAGGAACTTTCTATGTAATCAGATCTTCCAAATTTCAAACTTTGCAGAAACCATAATTTCGTCCAAAGGGAGAGAAGAGAGAGTTTCACCTTGTGAAAGTTTTCCTATTCATGCTAGCTTTGATACCATGTTAATATTTCATATGCTATACTAGATATCAGCAGTGTTTAATCTGAATTCACAATAGTAGCATATGCAGAATCACTAAAAGAAACACAATCACAAGATAGACATAGTATTTATCCTAGGAAACCCTCAAGGGGGAGAAAACCAAGCAAAACTTCCTCTGTATAAATGTATATGATAAAACCCCAAAATAGGTATTCTCCTCCTTGATGATCTCTCTCTCTCTCTCTCTCTCTCTCTCTCTCTCTCTCTCTCCTATGTGCTACTCAAGTGAGTGGGTTGTGTTATAATGAGGAACACAACTCCTCTATTTATACACTTTATGTCAACTGACTTTTAGCCTAATCAACTCGCCCCACTAAACTATCTAGGTCGAATTCACCTACAAAGACTCAAAACAACGTTGTATATTATTCATTGGGGTACTATTGACCCAACTTACAATGGAGGATTTACCTCATGACTCTATGATGACCAGTTACAATAGTAACATCCCGACGGAGGAAAAATAACATCCCCCTTGGAGTACATCAGTAAAATACATCTAGAATGTCCTTTGAAGTTACAATATTTCAACAAGTACTTGATACCATCCTCAGATAGATGGACAGACATAAAGGGTTAATCAGGTAATTAAAGACATGTTAAGAATATTTGTAATGGATCAGCATACTAAATGGGAAAATTATTTTCATCTTGTGGAATTTACTTATAATAATGGTTATCACTCTTCTTTAGTAGTAAGTCCTTTTGAATCAATGTATGGAATAAAATGCAACACGCTTATTAGTTGGGACAACCCGATAGACAAAGTTATCATTGGGACAAAATTATTAAAGGAAATGGAGGATCAGATGGTCAGGATTAAACCAAATTTGGAAAAACATAGGATAGACAGAAAATTTATGCATATCATAATAGGATTGATAGACAGGTTCAGGTTTGGGATCATTTTTTTTTAAAGTGGAACCCAAAAATAGTACTTTAAACTTGGGGAATTGTTCTAAACTTGCAGCTAGATATTACGGTCCCTTTGAGAATTTGGAAAAGACGGGATCGGTTTCTTATGAACTTGCTTTTCCTCCTAGCATAAAAGTGCATAATGTGTTTCATGTCTCTTTGTTGAAAAAGCATGTGCATGATCGTAGGAATATGATTGACAAGAATATGATACATGTAAACTGTAGAGTAGATTATTTGGTTCTACATTAGATGGAGATTCATATTCTATGATATAATGTTGCTTAGATTATTTTGATACTAACATATGATTCATCTAAGCATCTTGCTATATATATGATTTGATGTCGACCGGTATACATGATGTTTATTATGTTTTGTGCATATATTTGATATGAGTAGGTGGAGCCGGAAGGAGACTTTCTGGTAGACCATGTTGCCATTATAGGAAATAAGAACAAGATTCTTAACAACATAGAAATATTTCAGGTTAAGGTTCAGTGGAGCCACTGTACTCCTAAGGATGCGACTTGGGAATTGGAAGATGTGACGAGGGAGGCATACTCTCATATGTTTTGATATTTTGCGGCATGTATGTGTATGCATCGAGGACAATGGATGGTTTAATGGGGGATGGATGTAATACCCTATGGTTTATCCCCTTGACATATTATTGTTGTTATGTTGTACATATTGGAACAAGGTTCCTGGACTATGGTTTTGACATTATTATAATTTTTATTATGTTGAACTTATAAAATAATTAATAAAATAAAAACAATCGGATGACCAATGCCATGAAAGAGAATATGAGGAACCATGATGTTACGAGCAAGGGATTGTGGAGAAGTGTTTTCTTGTGTTTGTTGAGCCTATGTTTATGATTTACACCCTTATTATGTACTCGATGGACTCTCTTTATTATGTACCCTCTCGTGTTATGTTACTCCTTGGTTTTATTTACCTTGAGAGTAATTTTTATTTGAGAATTGGAGTCCCTTTCTCACCTGGTGCGCCCTCAAAAGTTGGATTAGTGTGCCTCTTGGTCTATCCACTTGATGTGTAACTCCTATTTTTTATTTTTGGAATGTAACTATCATGCTTTTTCCCCTCTATCTCTCAATTCAAATTGCTCGTGAAGGAATTTGATTTGCTTGTGTTGGAAAAAAAGTCACTCTTGTGAGTTGGTTCATGTTTTTTCTCTTGTGGTTGTGTTTGGCACATGCAGATTGATTTTTTTTCTCTTTGTATGAGATTATTTTTTAGCATGTTCCCAATATGATTTAATCTAGAGCCACTAGTATTTGTCCTGGAGTCACTAGTATTTTTCTTGCAGCCACTGGAATTTCCCTAGATTGGAAGTGCTACTTTCCATTGGGTTGTGGTTGGACTGTTGTATCAGAGCCAATTGAATTTCCCTATAGTGTAATTAGAGGTCATACTTGTCATTGGGTTGTGATTGGATTGATTCCTTGAGAGAATTTGTGGTTGACTACACTATTTCTTGTGGCATCATGGTTCCAGATTGGGGGTGACCATTGAAAAGTGATTTTTGGTTTGCATTGTGTCTACGACTGGATTGAACATGGCATGGTTGATTTTGGTTGTGTATTCGGAAAATATAAGAGTTTTATCTCATGTTTATTCAACTTATTTGGATTTGATTTGATTTATTTATGGATGCACATGGAAGTTTTGGTGAAATGTATGAGTTATTTTTGGAATAAATTTCTCATGGAATTCAATCTATTTATACAAGAAAATTCTGTGAAGGAATTGGAAACTAGTTTTTGGTATTTTGTGCACAAATTGTTTGAGGAAATGATTCTTTGGAACCTATACTACATAGATGATATTTATTCCCCTGTTCATTCTATAATGTGTATTTTTATGGGATAATAGCCTCGGAATGGTTTAAGAAACTTATCTTTTATGTTTCTACCTTTTATTCGAAAACTAGTTCTTCAATTGGATTGTTTTGCATAGTTTAGAGACTTGGAACATTAAGTGTTTGTAAAAATTCTTGAGTGTTTTTTTAATGATTATTTATGATAAATACACTTGAAATGTGTGTGATAATGTGAGGGGAAAACTTCTTTATAGTGTTTGGGAAATTTCTAGCTCCTTCAATGGAATTGTTTTGAGTAGATTTGTGACTTTGCATATGTAGTGTTTGACGAGATATTTGAATGAGATATACCAACATTATGAATGATAATAATAAAAAATTATTTATAGTTGGAATGGAATTTGAATGATTCTATGAGCTGTGGATTTAATTATTCTAGTGATTCCTAGAATTACTAGTCAATTCGGATGAGTAGAATTAGCTAGTTTTGTGAGTTATTTAATGGAATGTATATGAGAGGAAAGATATAGTCATATGAATGTAGGTGGCCCATTATACACTTTCCATGCTCTACATTATTCATATATTTCTCTTTATTTTGAATTTATAAATTTAAATTGGAAACTAGATACATTGTGGTAACTAGTTATGGATTGAAATCTATGTTTTCGTAAAAATGGAATGCTACAACCATGTGTTATGTTTATAACATGTTATTTTGATATAGGTTTCTACTTATCAGATGTGATACTTTAATTTTGGATGCAATTCATTTTGGTTCATATATTTAAACTCAATTCCTTGTGGTGAATGTTAACTAGTTTCATTGGAATTGATGGAAAAGATCACCTTATGTGTAATTGGAATAATCTAGAAATAAACCTTTAACTGGTTATAGGTGCACATTTAAATATTTTTTTAATTTCTGTAGGATTTATTTTGGGTTTAATGGAATGGTTACAAGTTGATTTTGTGCAAGACTAGTTGCTTATACTGGAAAACTAGTTAACTAGCCTTGTGGACTCTCTTTCGTAATTACCATGAATAATTTTTGTAATTTTGGTAATTAGGAATTATTTATATGTAATTAGATGCTATTAAACCATTTGGATTGATATTCGATGGTTATTTTTTAACCAACTAGATTTGTAATAAGTGTCATCATTTGCACACTAAGTGTCGTTAAGTGTCATAATTAGCACCTTAATTTCTAGTTAACTACAAATAAGAATAATTAGCATTTAGAAGTGGTTAGCATATCTTATATGGCTTGGATTAAAGGTTTGATGATGTTATATGATGTTAATAAACTTTCCCAACCTTTGGATTATTTTTTGGAATAGTTATTGAATTTATTTTTATTTATTTGTAATTAAAGAGATTTTGTCGAAATTAAATCTCAAAAAATGAAATTAAATATTTGTTTGGTTGATCCATTGTGATAAAATTATATGATTATCCTTATAGAGATAGTGATATGTACTGGATACCCTTTTATATCCCTAGGGTAAATTACACACGAGTTCCCCCACATGTGCCTTGTGGGACATATTAAGTCACCCTACTGATTTATGCCCACAATTACCAGAGCTTAGGAACTTGTTATCCACACCCACTCACACATCCTTGAACACATTAGTAGTAGGCATTCTCTCTACTCCAAAAGTAGAGCCTCACACAATGAAGAGTAGAATATTGTGCACAGAACATCGATGCACTATTTTCTATCAGTTTGGTCACTACACACATCACTATCAAGACCTCCCTCAATTTTGAATGACCCTCACCATGATTGGTCACTCTTAGGCAATTCCCATTCAATTTGTCACCATTAATTTCATATCAACAATAGATTAATTTCTCTCTCCCCCACAATTTTACGTATGCCTTGACAACACCCACATGCACCCTTCTAACATGCACGTAAGTTGGAAAATCATAACCATTGAATCTTTGGAACATATATGAAAACCAATGATCCCACTCACCCTTTTATAAGATGTGGTTTGTTGACACATTACTCATTTCAATGTCTTGTCTTATGGTAAGAACAATCACTATGCCTTGAGCAATTACTCCACTCGTAATGCATATCTTCCCCTTACAAAACCTAACAGGTCTTCTAGCAAGAAGAGATATTACCCCTGACATAAGATATGAACATACACATGACATGTTTTACATTTTATCATCCATCACTTCAATAATGTATTGTCAAAACCCCAAAATTTCAAAAAAAATTAAACTTTTATAAATAGCATAAATATACGTTAATGCAATCATTAAGTATTGATTAGTTAAAGCTAATAATTTTGCAACTGTATGAACTTTACTTTTGTTTAGAAAACTAGCTGAGTTTCTTGTCAGTTTTTCTGAGTGTTTTCTGTTTGCAACAGCAAGGGGATATGCTATGTTACACTGGGCTTACTTAGCTGCTAAGCTAACGCAACAGTTCTCTTTCTCTTACAGATACTCAGGTAAAGTTTTGGGATTGCTGCTTAACAGATCTTTTAAAGTACTAAAATCATATGCTGTTACCAAATCATTCAGTAAAGAAATATGGATATAAAGCATGTTAGCCAGACTAATTAGCTTCCTACAGGTAAAGCTTTCCCTGTTCTCCTTTTGATAAAGAAGATAATCAAAGATAGATAGCTATTTTTTTTTTATCTACATTAGCAACATTCACTTATACTATTTAATTTCTAGCTCATAGTTTAAGTCTGGTTTTCATAAATGATCCTACTTTACTGTACCTACTTGCTATTTAACATGTTATGCTCAGTATACAAAACCATGATTTTTTTATCTGCATATAGCAATTACAAATTTTGTAGTAAGTAAAGTCCATGAATACCTTACCTCTAGCAGCAACATTTTTCTTCTTAGTTATGAGTCTACTTAGTAAACTTTCAAGAGAGTGGAGTGAAGGGAGTTATCTTATTTTCACAAACACATAACGGATACAAGTGAATGTGTGCACCTTGGGATCTATTATATATATTATCGTAATTTCTTTTACCAAAACCTCTCTAGTTTAAAGAACATTAAGAACAAATGTCAAGCAATTTGCATGAGTATTTATTCAGTTATCTCATATTACCTTTTTGTAAATCTTTGCACAAGATAAATAGATCTACATATACTATTCATCATATGAACTATAAGAATAAGTTCTTATAATTCCTATCAAAGCTTTTTATTTACAATTGTCAAGACCTAAGAGATAACTTAAGTAATAA
>LPNX010777075.1:0-97705 GCA_001517045.1 Pseudotsuga menziesii
TCCAAAAGTTGGAAGTGAACTTGACATCTCGGTCAGAGACTATTGCCTTAGGCAATCCATGCAATTTGAAAATCTCCTTCATGAAGATCTTTGCAATGTCATCAGTCTGATGTGTAGACTTAACCGGTATAAAATGTGCTGCCTTAGTCAACTTGTCTACCACAACCATGATAGAATCATGTTGTCTCCAAGGCATCGGCAATCCTGTAATAAAATCCATGGAAATAACTTCCCATTTCCATTCCAGAACTAGCAAAGGCTGGAACAAACCTGCTGGGTGTTGATGCTCAACCTTTACCTGCTGACATTCCATACACCTTGAAATGTGCTCAGCCATGCCCTTTTTCATACCTGGCCAGAAGTATTGCTTTCTTGCTGTAGTAATTGTCTTCTGATATCCTGGGTGACCAGAATACGGAGCTTGATGGATTTCGTCCATGACAACTCTCCTCAAATCTGCTACATCTGGGATATAAATTCTACCTTTATAAGTGAGAATCCCATCTCCTTCCAATTTATATCCCTTGTACCTCTTCTCAAGACTTTGCTGCTGTAATTTGTCTTTTACTTGCTCATACAATTCGTCTCCAGCAACATGATCGACGATCTGCTGCCTCAAATCTGACTGGCAATTACTAAGAGATGCCACATGCATTTCTTGCATTTTCCTGCTGAGCGCATCAGCTACCTTATTTTCTTTTCCCTTTATGTGCTTGATCTCAAAATCAAACTCACATAAAAATTCCAGCCATCTTGCTTGCCTAGCGTTCAAAGTAGCCTGATCAAATAGATACTTTAGTCCACAGTGATCTGTTCTGAGCTCAAATCTCCTGCCCATCAAGTAATGTCTCCACATTTTGAGAGCGTGTACTATGGCTGCAAGCTCTAGATCATGAGTGGCATAGTTCTTCTCATGCTCCTTCAGCTTTCTTGACTCATAACATACCACATGGTTGTCCTGCATAAGGACTCCTCCAAGCCCTTGTCCGCATGCATCGGTACATACCACAAAGTCTTTCTCTGGATCTGCAACCTTCAATACTGGTGCACTAGTGAGAAGACTCTTCAACTGCTGGAAGCTTTCTTCACACCTCAATGTCTATTCAAACTGCATCCCCTTCTTTTGCAAAGAAGTGATAGCATGTGCAACTTTGGAGAATCCCTCAATGAATCTCCTGTAGTATCCTGCAAGTCCCATGAAAGATCTTACATCTGTCACATTTCTTGGAGTAGGCCAATTCATAATGGCTTCAATCTTTTCAGGGTCCACAGATATACCCTCCTCTGAGATAATGTGACCCAAATACTGAATTCTGTCTCTATAGAAGTCACACTTGCTCAGTTTTGCATACAACTGATGCTCCCTAAGCACTTGCAATGTCAATCTCAAATGCTCTTCATGCTCTTCCTCATTCTTAGAATAAACAAGAATGTCATCAAGGAAGACAAGAACAAACTTATCCAAATACCTGCTGAAGACACTATTCATAAGGCACATAAATGTAGCTAGTGCATTCGTGAGACCAAATGGTACCACTACAAACTCATAGTGCCGATACCTTGTCCTAAAGGCTGTCTTATGAATGTCTTCATCCTTGATCCTTACCTGATGGTAACCAGACCTCAAGTCAATCTTAGAAAATACCTTTGCTCCTCTCATTTGATCAAAGAGGTCATCAATCCTAGGCAAAGGATATTTATTCTTCGCAGTAACCTTGTTCAACTATCTGTAATCAATACATAACCTGAGTGTACCATCTTTCTTCTTTACAAACAAAATCGGTGCTCCCCAAGGAGACACACTCGGGCGAATGTACTTCTTTTCCAACAACTCTTGCAGTTGCATCTTCAATTCTAGCATCTCCGGTGTACTCATTCTGTAGGGTGCCTTGGACACTAGTGCTGCTCCTGGCACAAGTTCAATTGTGAAATCAATGTCCCGCTGTGGAGGAAGCCCTGGAATCTCATCAGGAAACACATCCTTGAATTCCTGTAACACCTGATGGTCCTCCAACCTAGGGGTTTCATCTCTCGTTTCCTCCAAAATCTGAGCTGCATACAACTGGCAACCCTTCCTACAGAACTTCTTCAACTGCATAGCTGAAACCTGCCTCACTGGAATCACCTTTGGAATACCTTTCACAACTACTAGGTTCCCTTCTTCATTCATGCATTCGAAAGTCTTATTGTAGCAATCAAGCTTCACCCTATGAGTTTCTAACCAATCCATTCCAATGAGAACATCATAGGAACCAAGCGGTAGAACATTCAGATCTACACAAGTGACCAATCCATTCATGACCAATGGACACTTCTCTACTACTTCACTGACCTTTCTCTTAGTTCCAGTGGCTAACTGAACTAACCAAGACTTCCTATGCTTTACTTTCTTAAAAGCACAAATATCCACTACTCTAGGAGTAATGTAACTGTGAGTAGAACTAGGGTCAATCAAAATAGAAACAGATTGCTCAGCAATCTTACCTGCTACTTCAACCACAGCTGACTGGTGATCTGCCTGGCGGTCCTCCAGTGCTGCATAGATTCTAGGAGCTGCCCTTGCTACTTGACCCACTGTTTCTGCTTCTTGCACATTATAAGCTGGCCTTGCACTCTCATTCTCGAGTGGACAATTTCTACGCATGTGGGGTCCTCCACATTTCCAACATTGAAGCAGCCCTCTATTCTGTTGTGGATCTTTAGGCTTTTCTCCGGTCACTCCAACTGGCTTACTAGCAGCTTGAGATGGCTGCTTCTGCTGATTCCGGAAGTTAGAAGGTTTGAAACCTTTCTTTCTCTGGTCAAACTTCTCGTTCTTCTTGTCCTTCCATGCCTTATGGTAATCCGGCTTACCTTTGCTTTGCTCATAGCAATACTTAGCCTTCCTTATTGCTTATTCAAGAGTTCTAGGCTCATAAAACTCAATTCGATCTTTGTAAGACTGAGGTAATCCACTCAAAAAACGCTGGACCTTCACCTTTTCATCTCTGATGTACCGGACATACCTTAACAAATCCAAAAACTTGTTAGCATACTCTTCCATGGTTTGTTGTCCCAATCTCAGCTCATGGAACTCCTTAATCTTATCATCATAATACCTGTCAGAGAGGTATTTCTTCTTAAAATACTTCTTGAACTATTTCCACTTCAGTCTCCTTTCACTGATCCTCTTCACTTGCTTGAAGTGTTCCCACCGAATGGATGCCCTTCCGTTCATATTGAATATGGCAACTCTTGCCTTCATGTTTCCCGAATAATCATGCACTTGAAAGTACTTTTTAATACCAAGAAGCCAAGCTTCAGCCTCTTGTCCAGTCTTTACCCCACCATCAAATGTAGGAGGTTTTGCCTTTTTAAACTCATCACGAGAGCGGTCCCTATGGTGTCTCTTTCTTTTTCTTTTATGAGAAGAGAAGCTCGAATCCTCGCTGGATTCTTCTGAATCAGATGATCCACCAGAAGTTCTTCTCCTTCTCCTAGTACTGCTCTTACTGCCTTCTGGTCTTGCTGTACCTTGTCCAGAGTCTATTTTTTTATGCAACTCTGTCAAACTCTGCAACATTGCAGCATTCAGCTGATGCTGCTCTTCTTGGGCTTTAATCAGGCTTCTCATAGTGGCTGCAACATCAGACGGTGTCTCTTGGAATCTCCGTCCATTAGACTCAATGTCATCATTTCGATTACGGGCATTTTCTCCCATGGCATCTCGGGCATGCTCATCAAAATCCCGAGCATCATACCCATCATGGGTTCTCATACTGAACTGCAACTTACTTACCAAACTGCACTACCTGGAATACTTCCCTTGAGGGTAATTATGATCCTGCAAACGTGTTAATAACACAAATGTTAGATGCATAACATTGATATAAATCATAATCATTTACCTTTTCTGGAAATAATCGTAAAATTACAAATGCCCAAACACACAAAATTTTCTTCCTCAAGGAATGACTGTCAGAGGGGGACGACGGGGGTCAAGGAGGCTTGCCCCCCTTGTGGCTTAGTCGAAATCGGCCCCCAAAACTATCCTGCCTTCCGCAGTATCGGCTCTTGGGAGCATCAGCACACCCGCTGAATCCGCTCCTCCACCATTCTCCCTTCCGTCGAATCGGCCCTTCCACCATTCTCCCTTCCGCCGAATCGCCCCCCTGGAAGCTCTAACCTTCCGCCGTATCAGCTTCGGTTCCATTCTCTCCTCCGCCGAACCGACTCCCTGACCATTTTGTCTTCCGCCAAATCGGCTCCCCGGAAGCTTCTAACCTTCTGCTGTATCGGCTCCGGTTCCATTCTCTCCTCCGCCGAACCGGCTCCCTGACCATTTTGTCTTCCACTGAATCGGCTCCTCGGAAGCTTCTAACCTTCCGCTGTATCGGCTCCGGTTCCATTCTCTCCTCCGCCGAACCGGCTCCCTGACCATTTTGTCTTCCGCCGAATCGGCTCCCCGAAAGCTTCTACCTTCCGCAACGGCAGCTCGCACAAAGCTTCAAACCTTCCAACTTGGCACTTATGTCGGACGTCGGCCGACTTTCCAATCAGAAGCCACATCAATTCGCCGTCCGCAACGGCGGGCGGGAGACTTTACCAATCCGTCCGCAACGGCGGACGCCCACTTTGCCGGCTCTTCCGATCGGCGCTTAGAACCTCATCGGACGTCAGCGGACTCTCGGAACATCGGACGTCGGACCATTCTCCCTTCCGATCGTTCCGACACTTAGCCAAATTTTCAACTTTTTCTTTTACTGTGGCGTCGGCGATCGGGTGAATCTTGGGTCGGAAGCATGATCGCTCCGCCATCCGCAACGTCGGATGGAGGACTTTACCAATTCGTCCGCGACTGCGGATGGGAAGATCGTGAAACCTTTCGCAACGTTGGGTAGGGACTTCGTGAGACCGTCCGCAACGGCGGACAGGGAACTTCTCCTGATCTTCCGACTGTTCACACTTAAGCAAAAATTTCCCAATTTCAAATTTTTTCACAGTCTTCCACATTCAGACTTCTGCCGGGCAAAAATGGAATGTCACCCCTGTTACTGCATCTTGGTGGCTCATGCAGGCCCATGCTGCAACCCAAAGCTCTGATACCATATTGTCACGTCCCCATACCTCTGACCGGCGTAGAGGACACGACTACGAGCTTGATCAGACCGGGCTAACCGCCCATGAACATATACAGGCTTAAAAATTTCATAAAACAAAATGCTGAAAGAG
Source organism: Pseudotsuga menziesii (assembly GCA_001517045.1). NCBI lineage: Eukaryota > Viridiplantae > Streptophyta > Pinopsida > Pinales > Pinaceae > Pseudotsuga > Pseudotsuga menziesii. The sequence continues at coordinate 5,212 of LPNX010777075.1, forward strand.
AGAATGCATTGCAGTATAACATGCCTAAATGTAATTCATTTAACATACACAACTACAATTGTAGATTATGCATAGCTATGATTAATTATCCTTGCACAGCAGAATCAACATGCATTTAGACAAGCATTCTTCAACATGTTCATTTCATTTTCATTAACAGAAATTATAGAATTGCAGAGGTAAAATGCACAAGATTACTTATCTTATGAAAGCTTTGCTCCGCAACCAGCTACGTCGCTACAACGTTCCACCCAACCATAGGCCAGCGTGCTCATCAATCTCTCAGCGACGCTGCCACCCCCGAGCTGGGCATGATTCTCCAAGGAATAAGGGAACTAGCAGGCTTACACATAGCCAAGGATGTCCAAAACACACAGCCAAGCCAACAGAGTTGGGTTTATCAGGCCATTAAGGAGCTGGAGAAGGCAAATTGCTAAGCTGGTGAGCTCATTACAGAGCCAAGAACACCTACACCAAAACTAGCCTGACCTCTAAGGCACCCATCCACACCCAACACAAGGAATCAGTCCCTTCTCTGCTACACAGTCCCTCAGGCCCTGCATTCCCTTCCAGTGCTATTCAGGGGTGATGGAGAAGAAGACCAACCCTCTAGTTTTGTCTGTGTGGTTTCTAGCACCAGGTTTATCAAGCAACCAAGCCAAAATCCTTACTCCTCACACAGTCCAAAGACCAACCATTGCACTCAGGCAATCCATTTAGCTAACACAGCTTGAACAGTAAAAACGAATTACACAGCCCCATACGTAATAGCAAAAACGACTCACAACGTGGGGGAAAACACACAGTCCTGAAGCTTATCAGTGAGCACAACTCACAGCAGGGAAAGACATCCCAAATAGCCTGTGCGTGAGACCAAATGGTCAGTGAGACAGCCAAAAACGTGTGTGGCCCTTCACAGCCATGTAAAAACACATGAAGTCACAAAAACGTGAATGGAAAATGCACCAACAGCTACAAAAACGTGAGGAAGACAACCCAATCCCCAGCACTATCAAAACGACCTCCCACCCATGGGAAAAATGAAGCCAGCAACTAAAAACGTGGATGGAAAAACACAGGAAAAACTCCAGCTGCTCCCAAAACGTGAGAAAAACTGAAAAACGTGGATGCACAGCAGAATGGCATACGTTTTTGGACATTTTTTTTGCCAAGGAAGTCAGAACACGTTTTTCCAAAAATGGGTCTCTGCCCAATTCGAATTTGGTTTCCCATACTCTTCCCCTTCCATGCAATAACTAACTCAACCACATTCTGGCAGAAATAAATGATTTGGGGGAAAAGACAAGAAAGGTAGTTGACAGTTTGATGGGTTTTCTCATAGACATTTGGCTTTTCCCCATTGGCCCATAGGTTAAATATTTCACCCTCCTTATCCTTAGAAAATCATGCCCCATTCGATTTAGTTGCCGCGACCGTAGCTGTTTGTGTCCATTAATTAATTATGATGCATATTTACATGATGGCCAACATAATATATGCCGCATGCCCCGATATACCATCGGTGACAAATTTAAATCCAAAACATAGCATTATCGATCAATGGTGGGGCCTTGGCCTTTAGCTCCACACCGTGATCGTTACAATATATACATCATATACATCTAATGTAACGGGGTCAAGACCGGGACGTGACAGCATTGCTGATATCAACCTAGGTCCTGGGGCACAGGAACCCATGGTAACACCATCTCCCCAAACCAATAGTAATATAAAAAAAATGTTTTAAATATTACCAAACCTTAGTCTAAATTTCATGTTTTTAAAATTATTCCAAATTAATCATCATGAAGGATTCATATATATCCCCTAAATTCCATGTTTTTAAAATTATTCCAAATTAATCGTCATGAGCGATTCATATATATCCCCTTGTCGGTGACATAATAACCAAAGATATCCTTATAATGATTTTACTCTAATGATATGAATAATATTGAAGAGGCTTGAGATTCCAAAGATGATCCTTATAATGATTTTTTTCAAATGGAACCCTATGTTAATCACCAATCAAATTTAATTTATTAAATGACAATTGTCATTTTTGTTTGTGCTTTTGTGTATGGATTTGTTTAGATTTAATTTATTAAATCACACACATACTACCAAAATATTTGGAATAATATATAAAAATCCATTTGGATAAAATAATATATGTATAAAAGTATGAGATAAGATACATGATTTACATTTACATTGGTAGGGATTTATATAAGCCTTATCGTACCCTTTAAGATGAAAGGGTACATCCCTTTACCTTTTTCTAATTAACTAATTAATCATTATTAATTATTAATATATATTAATATTGATAATTAATATTGATATTTAATATTTATATTTATATATTATGTTATATTTTTATATAACATTGCCTCTCTCTTAGAAAGGCCTTGTCCTCAAATCCTTATAATGTTGTTGCATCGTTCCTTGTCACGTCATAGCTAATGAAACATGTCGATATGAACTTCTAAGTTTAGAGCATAATTTTCAATATGTTGATGGATCAATCCATCCCAAATTTATTTTTTGCTGACTGTTGGGATTCCCTACTGATATGACGTCAGAAGATTTGATCACATTAGTACCATTATCTTTCGACATTTCCCTCTTTTTAGGATATCAGTTTTTATAACTGGGGTGTCGATAGAGAATTTTCACAATGTCATTTTATTTTATGAGCATCGTCTTTTGAGCATTGATATGAGATGGAAGTTTTATTTTCATCCTCTAAGGTTTTAAGGTTTCGTTTTGTATATTTTTCAACTTGTTTTCTAACTGCATGTTGTCACTTTGAAACTTCTTAATCAATTCTACTTGCGACTTTATGTTATTTTCGGAATTCTTAAGTTGTTCCTTAAGATCTTCGTTATGATTTCTGATGCAGCTATTTTCTTTTTGCTTGTCCAGAAATTTTCCATCAATGTCTTCTGTAGAGTGTTCTACCTTCTGACTATTTTTAAACTTCTTAATTTTTGTTACTAACGTCTTATTATGGTTCTTTAATCTAAAATTTTATTCAGAATTATTGGATAATGTTGTATTACTTTTTGTGATCTCCAACTTGTGTGCCTTTTTAGAGTCATCATTTTGTTGTTGAAGAACTTTTATATGTTGTCGACATCGGTAGACTTTTGATTCTTGATCTTTTAACTTCTTTCGTATTTGCGTTAGTTCTTCATCCTTTTTGTTAACTATTTTGTGCAAGCGTATTATTTCTTCTTTATACTCATTTAATTATTTCTTTATATCCTGATTTTTTAATCTCTGATTGAAATCGTTTTCTACTTTTAATACCTCTAGTTTTGTAGACAATTTTTCTATATCATTTTTTATTTTTGGGAATTTTTTGTTCTTTGAACTCCTTTTGAATCTCATGTATTTTAATCCTTATTTCCAATTTGTTATTCATGTCTCACAATTCATCATTGTCTCTTTGATAACGCCTTAATTTGGATTCCATGGTCTTAGACTTCTTCGATGATATATAGTCATTCTTTTGATTTTGAAATCTTTGATGAGCCTCCAATTGAATTTGACTTCTTCAAATATTCTTCCTTTGATTTTGAATTTTTTGGCGATAAATTATCTTCCTTTGACTACTTCTTGTCTTCTTCTATTAGGTTAAATAACATTTTTTCCTTTTCCAAAAATAATTATTATTTCAATAATATATATATATATATTTCTCCTTATGTTTCCCAACCATTATTATTAAAAATAGTAACTATTAATAATAACTATATCTATAATCATAACATTATTATTATAAATTAATATATACGAAGTTTAGAAGATTCGAATTTTAAAAATTCAATGTTAATAATACGAATATTATTGTATAATATAAAATTTATTAAATTATGTGTTGTTTGTTGTTGGAAAATAAACTATGTATAGTTTTTTAAAGAAACCATGAGCAATTTCTATATTTTATTTTCTCTTTACTTCTTTTACTTATTTGTTTTTATTTTTTTTCACTTTTTTTTTATAATTTTGTTTTTAACGTTCTCTCTTTCTTTTGAGAAAGGTCAAACACCTAATTCAAGGAAGCCTTGAAAATTTTGGCCACAATCTATATTTTCTTTGATACCAAAATGATCTGAACAAAAGTTCACTCACACACATAGTACCAAAATATTTGGAATAATATAAAAAATCCATTTGGATAAAAGAATATATGTATACAAGTATGAGATAAGCTATATTATTGACATTTACATTGGTAGGGATTTATATAAGCCTTATCGTTCCTTTTCAGATGAAATGGTACATCTCTTTACTTTTTCTCTAATTAACTAATTAATCATTATTAATTATTAATATATATATTAATATTAATAATTAATATTGATATTTAATATCTATATATTATGTTATATTTTTTATATAACAACCACTAACTTGGACAATAGAATTTTATCGGTCTTTAAAAGAAGATTTACTAATAAAAAGACGTCTTCAACTCTTCATTATATGAATTTAAATGACAAGCTCATAGATGTTGATCATGAAAATAATCTATACTACCTTAAAAGATAAAGCACTTTTGACCTAGAAAAGGATTTCATTAAATCATCATTAGGCCTTTGAAAGAAATCCCTTTAAAGGTAATAACACATAAAGCAAGAAAAAATTTTGAGAGGTTAAAAAGCAACTAGTAACAACAAATACAAGATTTCCTTTTTAATGATTTTTTATATATATATTGATGTAAAGAGATGTGTTCTTTCACTTATCCATTTGCAATTTCAGAAAGTGAATGAAGATGTTGTGGCTAGGATGGTTCTGCCACTTTTCACAATTTTTATTTAATTAAAAAAATAGGAAAATATTGTATTATAATGGTTGCAAGAATGCAAATGATATAAATAATAAGGTTTCCTGTACAACAGACAAAATTCTTCCACTATAGGAGAATACAACAGTTATGTCTGTCTATAGAAAACTATTCCAAGCTTATAGAAATAACTAAGTGGCCCAATCCTTTCCAAGTATAATCTATGGAACCTTCCCAATATCAAAATGCAAAAAAAATTTAACATAGAAACTAACTTGGATGCACTTCCCTGGTGCTACCATCTTCTATTATCCCTGTTAGATTTTTTCTCTCTTGCTCAACTTTGACTTCATTTTGCTGTAGGTCGACCTCCACATCCTCTTTTTAAGTGGAAAATTGAGATTTGAGATCAAGCATCTAGGACTGGGAGATGATTCTTCCATTGATACCTTTAGAGACAACTTGGATCAAAGGTTTTGTAGTTCTAACTAAAGAGCATGGTGTTCATATTCTATGCGCTGTTGTTTTATCCTTCTCTCTACAAGGATCTCCAACATTGTTAATGACTAAGTTGAAACACCCTGCACTTGAATTTGTAGAGTTGAACTGTAATATCTAACTCTTCTTCCCTTGCACTATTATTAACATTCCCTTATCTTTTCCATCCCACGCCCCCTTTTCTCTTCTTATCCATGACCCTAGACATTTCACCGACTAGATTGCAAACCCAATTATTGTACCTCTTATCCCATGTGTTACCTCTTTTTTATGAAGTCTACATACTTCTTCATTACCCCCTTTGTAAGACTCCATGTATAAATTAAATGGCATGCCACTCCCTCGACTCATGCATACCATTAATTCCATTAATGAGTTATACCTTATGGAATTCCCCCGTAGATGGAAAAGGACACCAAATCAATCCTTGCTCTTCCTATCCCCTTCCCAATTTAGGAATGATTTAATCACCTACGACATATTGTGCAATTCAGAGGCTTTGCATGGAAGAATGAGTGTGAATATTGTGATTGAGCTCATTTCTCATCAACATGAATGAACAACTACAAATTACAAAGTGTAAATTTCCAAGATCCAAGTTTAAGTGAAGTCCAGGTGTCTCATAGGAGGAATGATTAATCCTATGGCCATGCTATTTGTACTTTATGTGAAAATATATTCCCCTCATGTCCCATGTGTTCCTTCTTTTAGATCCATCAAATCAATTCATGAGAGGGCTTGATACGTGTAACCATCGGAACAGTTACGGGATGGGGTGGAGAAAAGCGATCTCATTGATTCTTAGGATATCGACCTTGTCCCTAGTCACCACATTCACCTGATGATCAACTTTTGCATTGTTATTCCTGAGGATATGGAGAATGGAGAGCCTATAAAATACATTCACTTCAATATAAATTCACTTGAAAAAAAAGGAGAGTCTCATGTATTTAGGAAAAGAGTTTGATTTTAGGATATTTATAACTATATTCAAATTTCCTAGGATTGTCAATAAGTCGATACCCTCCTTTCTTGCTATGCAAAGGCCTCAAAGAAGAGAAAGAGCCTCTACCTGGTTGTTTGTTGCAATGCCTATACTACAAGGGAATTGAATTCAAATGTTTTCTCCTGGGTAAAAGATATCCCCTCCTACACTTTCCATCTTGGTCACTTGTCACAAATTTCACCATGATTCTTTGAGAGGAAATTTTAATGCCTTTCAAAGGAGAGACGCATGAACTTATTCCTCTATAGAGAGAAAATCAAATTGAAATGGATATAGTGAATTTATATGCCTTGGATGGCCAACACAATATATCTATGCAACATAAGATAATTGAAAATGAGAAATGCAAATTTGTTCATCCAAGATATCATTTTTGTAGAGCTTGTGCAATATGAAAGGATGCTCCACATAAATTCATTACAAGTTTGCATAACCAACAAAATATTTCTAATAAATAATTTTTTGACGGTCAAGTTATTGATCAAGTCATGAAGGCCAGAGAGAAATGGATATATAGTAATAGGCCTGACCTCCATGGAAAAGGTTAGAATCCATCAATGGAGTGGCGAGTATAGATAGTTTTTTTTTCAAACATTGTTACACACCTACAAACATTTTAACCTAATTTTAGTTTCTCTTTGAATTTACTATTTTATTAAATTAGATAATTTTCGATGTGTACATATATTCAATAATTCCAATAATGATAGTGTTAAAGACAAGATGACTCTTGTATTGATTCGAATGATATTTAGTAGGACAAATGGTGTGCTGTATTTGAGATTTATAAAAATGTCTCATTTCCATGCCCAAAAAAATATCCATCATAATGATTTTGTGCAAAACAAAAAAAAGCACAAAAAAATTAATATAGGTCTAACCATTTTAGACCTCCACATGATATGAATGAGACGGAATTGAGAATCACTATGGAGAAAATAATTGAGGGATCAATTTGGTTGAGTGACATAGTAGGCTATAATGTTGATGTAGAGACTCTTTTACAAGAGAGTCAAATATGAAAGAACAACCATAAATATGATTACTAAATATTTTAGTGTTAAAGACTATGACTTTTATTCATCCAAGGATGTGTATAACAAAAAAGTGGTTAAGGTTTATAAAATTACTCCAAATCATTTTTAACATATTTGTAGTATTTTTTATACAACCAGTTGTCACACTTAGTTTCATTACCACGTGGAAACCTTTTCCATAGTCCATAAGCATGTTGGAAGGGAAACACATCATTAGGAGGTCGAAATACTATTCTTTAGCCTAAATTTTTAACCCTTTTTCTAGCATTATCTCCCCCCTTTCCCAAGTAAATCCGAATCCCAACTTCTTGAGCCAAACCATCATTTGATCTGATCTTTTCCCAAATTACCTTATGGTTGTTATGCCTTTAACATCCTATATAATGGCCTGATCTTTTCCCAAATTACCTTATGGTTGTTACGCTTTTGACATCCTATATAATGGAGGCCATTCTTGGGTGAAACGAAAAAAATTCTTAGAATATCATACTTATGATCTTGAGACGCTCGAAGGGTGATGGAAAGCTAAGTCACACGGTTTGGGTTCGGGTTCGGATTTGGTGAGCATTAGGTTCGGTTCGGGTTCGAATTTTTGGATGAGGTTCAAAATTAGGTTCGAATATATATATATATATATATATATATATATATATATATATATATACTTGTTGTTTATGACAAGTCTATTCACAAGTTTATGTATCTAAGAGCATGTTTCTGCTATTTCAAATTATAGAGAACATTTCATTTATAGACAACTTAAATTAACATAGAGATACATGATAAAGATAAAGCTAAAACGATAAAGATAAAGCTAGGTATCGGGTGCTAGGGTGGGTAAGATACTTTTTTTTTTAATTTTGTGTTTTTTTTAATTAAAAATTCGAAAATCAATTAGGTTCGTTTAGGTTCGGCATTAGGTTCGGGTTCGCCTTGATTAGGTTCAACATTAGGTTCGGCATTGGGTTCGGCATTAGGTTCGCCGAACCTGAACGAACCTTAAATTTTTTTTGAGGTTCGTCGAACCTCGCACCCTCAAGGTTTAGGTTTGGTGAACCCTGTGACTTAGATGGAAAGGAGATCTTGGAGGTGCTAAAAAACATCAAGGCTAAGGTTGTAAGTGATTTTTATGTATGTTCACATATTCATTAATATAAAATTGTCTTATTCTCCCCAATTTATGTTGACTTCACAAAATTCAAAATTCTTATCTTTCATTTGGTTTAGTAATTAGATATATTCATGCTTAACATAGGAAAGGAGTTTCTATTTGTTTCTTATCGTTCATTTGATTTGGTAATTAGATATATTCATGCTTAACATACACATTGTATAGGAAAGGAGTTTCTATTAGTTTGGTTTGGTTGAATTCTTGTTCTCTTCATCTTATTTAGCTTTGGATCATTTGTAAGTATCATTAGGTCTTTTTATTCTAATTGTAAGTAAAAATTAAGAGAAGGCCAAGTTTTAAATTTTTTATGCAATTTGAAGTCTTTGAAAAGAAAAAAACAAAGAGTTTTTGTATTCTACTTTCATAAGTACAGTTTTGGTATACATTTTAAAGATTTTGTCTTGCATTTGTTTTGGGATTTCAAGGGTATTCATTGCATAGTTTGGCGTTGTTATTCTCTCCATTCATTAAAGGAAAATAACAAATTACATGGTATTGGGTTTTCATTTGCATTGAAAAGAAAAAGAGCTCCTCTTCTTTCCTTAGATATAATTCATCAAAATAAAATATTTACATTTCATCTTTTTGCATGGTTTTGGAGTTGAGTCATAGCATCATCAGTTTCATCTCTGTATAACCTATTGAGTGAAAAATAACCATTAAACAAATAACCTAGGTGTTTAGTAAAATTAATTAGACATATTTTGTTTTATAGCACACCCATAGTAGTAAAGGATAGGGCCTTTAGATGAGGGAAAAGTAAGTAAATTGTCCAAGGCCGCTAAACAATATCATAGAATACTAGAGGGACAAAAATCCATAGCATCAATTAAGGTTAGTTGGGAAATATCCTCTAACATAGGAGTCCAACACAAGGTCAATTGAAGCAGTTGATTGAGATTTCCTCTCTTCCATTCACTTAGTGGGGCTATTGCAAGTTTTGGGCTTTGAAGGGTAACATCATTTCTTCTTAATTTTGGGTTGTGGATGTGTGTCCAACATTCCCATGCTCATTTTCTAGTCTTCATTGTCTACTGTACCTTATGGATGTTTGTTGTGAACTGGTAAACACAGTAACCTCCTAGGATTCCACACATGTCACTCTGAGAGGGATTCCTTATATGAGAAAGGTTCCCTGCAAGATTAGGAACAAACAACACATTGTTGAAGTACCCATTGTCGAGATAAATCCTGCCAATCCCTTTGGCTGGGATCTCTGAGTCATCACCCATGATAATGGATGTACCACTATAAGGATGTAGGGATGAGAAGGAATCTTGCATGGAAGCCATGTTCCTTGAGGCACCTGAATCTATGATGAAGGAAAAAGAGCCTGAAGATCCAACAACCAAACATGGCATATTTCCTTGTTCTCTGAGCTTAACCTCCCTCCGATCTTCCTTGTTCCTTCTGGAAGGGGAATGTTTTTCTTCTCAAGTATTTACGCCATCATGTCAATGGTTGTCTTCATGTATGCACTCTCTAGATGCCAACCTTTGTGACAGTAAGTGTATTTTTTCCTCCCTTTCTTCTTATTCTCTTTGTCCTTGTTAGGATTTGAACCTCCATCTGAATATTTGGGCTTCTCCTACTTATTCTTCTCTTTATACTTTGAATCCTAGGATTTACTCTTTCCTTTGGCTTGATTTGAAACACCTGCAGCAAGGGATCGATCCTTGGTGGATTTGATGGTACCCATTTGCTCCAAATTGTCTTGTTCCCAAGTTAAATACTCCATGAATTCTGCCAGTGGATGAATTCTCCAAGTTGGAACTATCAGCTTGCATGAGTGGAATGTGGGGACAAACACTGAATACTCAGGGTCTAGCTTCAAAAGAATGGACAAGATCATATGCTCCTCTTTCTTCTCAATGCCACACTTTTTCAGATGAAGCACCAATGATTTTAACTTTGTGAAGAAATCATGGATCATCTCAAAGTGAGTTGGGCTCAATGAGATCAACTCATTTTCGAGTTAGTGTCCTCTCATCTCATCAGTATTCCCTAACAGTGACTTGAGCTTGATCCAAACTAATTTGGTGTAGTAATACTGTCTACATGGAATAGAAGATCCCTTGAAATATTGAAACAAATCATCTTGAATGCCTCATCCAACCCATTGAAGTACTTCGATTTTTATACAGGATAGTTGAGCTCGGTCTCAGTCCCCATGGTTACTCTGTAGAGGCCTTTCGACCTCATCTGGATCACCATTTCAGCCTTACATTGAAAATAATTGAATGGGGTAAGAAATACATGACTTTGCTCCATTTATGCTTTTGCATTGAGTGACAAAGACACCGAAACTACTTGCAATGCAAACACTCGACTTTTTCTAAATGAGACCCTAGATAGAAACTATAACTCTCTTAATTCGATTTGTAGCTCCAAAGAGCTTTGATACCATGTGAAAATATGATTAAAAACAAGATCTAGGAGCTAAAGGAATCCTCATATTGCAAGATGTTCACAAATTATGCATAAATGGTGCAAATAACAAAGTTTATTATGAATGTCCAACATGTAAATATGTCTGGAACATGTTTATAATACATTATGAGAAAATCAATGTCCTTTGGAGGCAAATTGGATGCATACATGTGGCAGGATAAAATTGGACCTCAAACCCCCTTAGGTGGACCAATGAGCTCCCAAACCACCTCAAACGGTCATGAATGGTTGTGTGAATGTGGCTGAAGAATAATAGGACATAAATAAGGGTAGGCTAGGTGTGGTGTAGTGCATGGGTGAGTGGGAGTGGCTCTAGTTATAATGTCCCTACTTGGAAATTTGGGAAAGAGTGCTTTTTGGACAATTTTTGAGCTTTACTAGTCAAGACTGGAGGGGGCTCCAACTGACTCCAAATGGTCTCAAATTTGAAATTAAAGGATAGGGTGAATATTAGCATATTCCCACATGACCTATGAATAATTTTGATCTGAATTTAATCTCCTGCAAAGTGGTTTGGGGCTATGTCATGTCCCCACCTTATTGAACACCAAAAGTGTTGACCTTGCCAAACACCTAGGGGATCAAAAGTGACATTAATTAATTAACCTATGGAATTTTGTTAAATTATTATTTAGGAGGCTTGTGCTTAGTTTTTTTTTGTCATCATTAATTAATTTGCAATTAAATATGTGGAAATAAGTTGTCATGTCAGGAGGGTGCATTGGGGCAAGCCAACTTGCCTAGGTTGATAATTAGAAACTGCCAAAGGGACTAGAAAAAACAAGCAGTCAGAAAAGAGGGAAAGTAACTAAAAGACAAGAAAAATGGTCAAAAGTAAAATCATGCAACTCTAGGCCTAAGGAGGGCGCATTTTCAATTTAGAGGATCAGTTACAAAAGCAGAAAGTGTAGAAAAGTTGTCATAAGCAAAAGCAACCAACTCTGGGACTAAGGAGGGCGTAGTTTCCATTTAGAGGATCAATTACAAATGCAGAAAGCGCATAAAATATGTCATAATAAAAATCATGTAACTTTGGGCATAAGGAGGGCACAATTTCTAATTTGGAGGAAAGGTTTTTGACAAGGAAAGATCTCACATGACTCACACATACTATTTTATCAATGAGGGCACACCATTTGGATAGGTTTAGAGTTTAGCAAGTGGAAACTTTGCTCAATAGGTGAAGGACTTGCTCAACAAGTCACCCAAGTCACTTAATGTTTATTTAAGGATGCTTCTAAATCCATTTCTAAGTTTGGTTGATGTATGTTTTTGTATTGATTGAAGCTAAGCTTCAACACTAAGTGATGAGCCTCGGTTCTCTTGGGTGATGCACCCCAAGTCCCATGTTTCTCTCTCCCATTCTTCTCCCCATATTCATTGCAGGTAATATTGAAGCTAAGGATCATATTTAATCCATTAATAGAGTGTTATTGCAGGTTATGAAGCCATTCCCATTCCATTGCAACACATTACAATGATTGGGACACTCTCCCATTCGAATCTTAGAGCTCTCTCCAATATTCCCTTCTTTTCTTGAGAGATTGTTGATATGAAGTCATGAGGCAAGGTTGATGGATATATTCCATTAATTAAGGTTATTATTATTCCCTGATATCATTTTCATAACAGTACCAAAGTTTTTGTATAGGTCTAATAGTTTTCCATTACAATTCTACCTCAAAATTCTAGTTTTCTAGCCTTGTAATGAAGTCTAAATTAATCAAGGAAGATATGAAAATACCTTGAGCTTAAATTAAGTCCTAAATTATATGAATTTGTATATTATTACCTTTTTTTAGTTATTACAAAGTTTTGAATAAGTGTGATTTACTTTTGAGAAGCATTTCAACACCCTAACTAGAAATGTATTAAAAATGACTAGTTTTATATTTCAAATGAGTTAGATAAATGATTTTTTTTTAATATTCTTCCTTTAGCTTCTGAGAATTCACTAAAATCATATTTAACACCTTACAATTCTTAAACTTAAGTTTAGTAAACTTCTTCCTATGTTTGGACTCCCATAATTTGAGCCTAGAGTGCAGTCCAAGGGACTAGTTTTTCATATGCAATTTCTTAAACATCTCAAATCTATTATAAGCCTGCATAGACCTTTGTATACTGTCATATAACTTCATATCATAGATATATCAGTTTCCTCAAGCCACTGGTTGTTGGAAGTGAAGGCTCAATCCTAGTTTGCACGATTGGGACACTTAGAAGCATGGGAGTGGGATTCAGTAGAGCTTATTTCGAAACCTAAATGGTCCCCAGCATACATGTGCTTAGAGAAAGAACTAACTATGTACAAAAAATTTCTCTTGGATTCTTCCCTTATCCCTTACCATTCCCAGTTCTCTTAGCAATTCCCACAATTACTTGCATAAAGAAGTGATTAAAATTCTATTAAAATTTTATTTCATATTTTAATTCATAAAAGAAGTAGAGATAATATTCTGATATGATTTCATATCAGGGATAGTACAGTGGTATCAGAGCATTTTCATCCATAACTTCTCTTGATATTCCTTAATGGTTCCAAAATTCAATTCTGATTCTAAAAGGAAGGCCTCTTAAGAAGAGGAAGTTGACTCTTTGGAAGGGAGATTCTACGAAGAGAAGGATGAGAAGGATGAGTTCAGAAATTTTGTGAGAAATATGTTGAAAGGGATGCAATAAATTTCAGTAAATATTGTTCATTCTATTCAAGAGACTAGAGAGCTCCTAGCTAAGCATTTGGGTGCTAAAGATGGAGAAGGGAGCAACATTGACTCCCATTATGAAGAGAGAAATATCATAAGTGGATCCATATTCTCTAAGACCGAGCCTCAAAATAGGAATCTAGAATATAAAGATGAAAATAAGTTTCATCCTTAGCCCATCATGCCCAAGTTCATGGAATTCCCAAAGGAGGACCCTGAAGTGCAGACTAAAACAATTGCTTCATGGGAGGAGAAATTTGCTGCATATCAAATCTTGACTGAGGAATGCAGAATGGTTCTTCCATTCAGAGACTTTAGTGAAACTCAGTATAGAGGGAAGCCAAGAAGAGCTCAAAAGCTTCCATATCATAATTTTGAGTTGAGGAATGACATTGGAAGAATTACCTTACCATACTTTGATGACACTTCCAAGTGCACAGTGAGCTATTGGATTCAGAAATTGGACACCTCTTTCCAATTGAATCCTATGGTAGATAAGGATGCAATCAAGTTGGAATTATTACATCTTGATGGGGAGGCCAATGATTGGTGGTTTCATGGAATGAATACCTTGGTCCATGATCAAGTAGTTACCTATGAGGAATTCGCTCGGAGATTGGAAGAAAGGTTTGATCAGAGAGATCTTGACATTTCTTTCTGTGAATTGGAACATATTAGACAAGTGGGAACTCTTGAATCTTACATATCAGAATTACAAAAGGTGGCAGTAATGGTCACTGATATCTTAGAAGCTAGGTTGATCCTTTTGTTTACAGAAGGACTAGTAGAACCTATGAAAGGGCCGGTGAAAGCTTACCTACCCACAACTCTACAAGAAGTGGTGAGCAGAACTAGAGGTCTGCAAGATACAATTCCTAGGACTAAGTATCCTCCGAGGCCCTCCAAGACTCTTAAATTGTGAAATTAAAGACCTCCTGTGAGGAACTTTCCTACCCCTGACAGGAAAGATTACTCCTACAAGGATCGGGATGAGCTGAGGGGGAAAAAATGTTGTTTTTCCTGCCAAGAACCTTGGGTTCTAGGCCACAAGTGTGTCAAGGGGAAGGCACACTACATTGACATGTTCTCCAAAAGTGATGAGGAGATGGTGGAAGAATTTGAAATGGAAGATGAAGAATATGAAAAAACTGAAGAAGAGGAGAATCTCCCTCAAACAAACGTAAAAATTGCAGTACTCAACAGAGTACCCCGGTTCCATACATTGAGGTTGAAAGGAGTACTGCAAGGCTAAAGAATCATAGTTCTTGTTGATGGGGTGACACCCAAAATTTTATTGATCCATCCCTAGTGGAGAAAATAAATTCTCCAACTGAGTCCTTTGAAGGATTCACTGTGTTCATACCGGGGAACCATACCATGGAATGCAATTAGTGGATTACAAACCTGTAAGTGAATCTAAGAGACTACATAGTGAAAGACAACTTTTATGTTGTCAATGTAGTAGACACCAACATGGTGTTGGGAGTTCAATGGATGTACTTTATTGGAAAAAATTTCATGAATTACAAAATACCCCAAATAAGTTTCAAAGATGCTGAAGGGGAATCAGTAGTTCTGAAGGGTATGAATACTTACCCAAGCCAATTAATTTCTGCCAACAACATTAGATCCATTCTGAGGCATGGGGACATTGAATTGGCTGTTGAATGTTGTACTACCATTGAGGGAACTACATTCAAAGTTTCCTACCATCCCAAAGACATAAAAAATTTGTTGCACAAGCACAAGGTTTTTTTTTAAAACCTTCTACATGGCAAGCCACCTGACCGTGGAATTGAACACATAATTGAATTGGAATTTGGTACACTACCAATAAAAACAAACCCCTACAAGCATCCAAAAAATTCAAGGATGATATTGAGGAGGAAATCAAGGAGCTCCTTGATTTGGGCCTCATTATACCAAGATCCAGTCCTTTTGCTTCTTCTGTGGTTCTAGTGAAGAAGAAGGATGGGACACTCAGAATGTGCATACACTATCAGGCCTTGAACTAAAAAATAATAAAGAACTAGTATCCAATCCCCCAGATTGATGAACTGATGGATGAAATGCATGGAGAAAAATTCTTCTCCAAAATAGACCTCCGGTCAGGATACCACCAAATTATAATGAGGAAAGAAGACATACCGAAGACAAAATTCCATTGTCATTTTGAGTTTTTGGTCATTCCATTTGGCTTGAATAATGCTTCAGCAAACTTCCAATCATGCATGAACAAGGTGTTCAGTGAGAATCTCTTTAAGTATGCCCTTGTCTTCTTTGATGATATTTTGATTTATAGCAGGACATGGGAGGAGCACTTGCTCCGCTTAGATGTGGTGCTCACTATAATTGCAGAATAGTACTTCCATGATAATTTGTCCAAGTGTGAGTTTGGCATGACCAAATTTATCTATCTCGACCATGTGATATTCCAAGAAGGGGTCAAGGTGCACCAAGAGAAAATAGAGGCCATAGTGGGTTGGCCAAGCCCAAGGGACCTCACCCAACTAAGAGGATTCATTGGCCTTTGCAACTACTACCATAAATTTATCAAAGGTTACTCCAACTTTACGACACCTTTGACAGATCTGACCAAGATGGGTACATTTAGTTGGAATGGGGAGGCTGAACAAGATTTCCAAAAGATGAAGGAGATAATGTGCATTTGTATGGTACTTGATTTACCTGATTTATCCAAACCCTTTGTTATGGAATGTGATGCCTCGGGGGAAGGAATTGGAGCTATTATGATGCAAGAGAGGAACCCTATTGAATTTGAGAACAAAAAATTACAACCTCATGAAAGGTTGTATTAAATCTATGACAAGGATATGTCGACCATATTGCATGCATTGGTCAAGTTCCGACAGTATTTGGTGGGAAGAAAATTCATAGAAAAGACTAATCGCAACAGTCTAAGGCACTTCCTTACCTAAAAGGAGCTCAATGACATGAAGCAGAAATGGGTGAGCAAATTCTAGTCCTATGAATTTTATATTGAATATAAAAAGTCAAAGATGAATTTTGTGGATGATGCATTTTCCCTCGAGCCCACACCTCCCTTACTGCAGATGCTAACTAAGTGGAAGATACAGTTGGGAGCCAAATATTCAAAGAATCAGTTTGCATGTGAATTTTGGATGGGGTAAAACAAACTGAAGCATATAAGGTACATGATGACCTCATCTACTACAAAGATAAAATCTTCTTAGTGCCTGGATCTGCACTAAAGAAGAAGATTCTGGAAGTTGCACATGATGCACCAGTGGTTGGCCACCCTAGTTTTCTGAAGACTTACCAGAAGTTAAGAGAGAGATTCACCTAGAAGGGTCTCAAGGACAATGTTCTCTTGCATGTTAGGGAATGTACTGCATTCCAGGAGAACAAAATGGAGTACACACACCTTGTTGGACTCCTCCAAACTCTCCTTATTCCAGAACAAAAATGGGAAAGTGTCTCCATGTACTTCATCACTGGGATGCCAAAGGCTCAATGAAAATCTAATATTTATGTGGTGGTTGACAGGTTGATGAAATTTGCACACTTATTTGCAGTCGCCTCCACTATTTCAGCTAGTGAGGTTGCTACTTTATTTTTCAAAGATGTTTTCGGGCTGCATGGTTTTCCCAGAACCATAATCAATGACTGCGATAACAAGTTCACCAGTTACTTTTGGCAAGATCTATCCAAGATGGTGGGAAAAAACCTGAATATGATCACAATCTATCACCCCCAAACTGATGGACAAACTGAAAGGGTGAATCAATGGCTTAAAGGGTACGTCTGTAACTATGTCATGGTATAGCAGAGAGCTTGGGACACCTGGATCCACCTAAGAGAGTTATTCTATAATACTACCTTTCATCTCTCCATCAAAATGATCCCATTCATGGCCTTGTATGGGTATGAGGCTCCATCTTCTGCAGATTTAATGTTTGGAGACCGAAAAGCCCAAAAAGATAAATATTGGTTACAGGAAAACCAAGAAATTCTAAGGGCATTAAAAGATAATTTGCATGTGGTGCAGAACCAACATAAAATGTATGCAGATAAGCACCGGATTGAGAGAATATTCCAGGACGAAGACTTATTCTACCTAAGGCTACAACATTACATACAGTCTTCTTTTAAGAAAAAGGGGGGTGAAAAAATCCATCCAAGATTCTATGGGCCTTACAAAATTCTAAGAAAAAATGGTGAAGTGGCCTACGAGTTGGAGCTGCCATAAGAGAGTAAGATCCATAATGTTTTCCATGTATCATTTCTGAAGAAAGAAGTTGGCCAAAAGATAGTGGCATCAGAAGAACTTCCACCCCTGGATGATGAAGGTAATTTGGTCTTAGTGCCAGAGAAAGTGTTGCGGATCAGAGAAAGATAGTTGAGGAACATAACCATTAAAGAATATATGATACAGTGGAAGGGGTTACCCAATGAATATGCCACTTGGGTGGGTGAGAAAATATTGCAACATCCTGTCTTGCTTCTGCTTAGAGACAAGTAGACTTGGGAGAGGACGAATTTCATGTCCCTATTGGGCACCCTATATGCAAGTTAATTAAAGCCAACATACAAAGTGTTCAATATAAATTGTCAACCCAGGGAAATCTCTTATTTCAAGGATAATATGCAATATATGCTTTAAACACTAAGTAGCTCATGTTGTAAGTAAATGATCCTAATTTCCTGTTCAGCAACATTCATCCCATAATCCACTTAATCTAAATTACTTTCTCAAGAATGAAATCACAATTACCTCTTACAATTCTTAATCTAGAATTGAAAGATTCGGGAAATAACATCTAGATTACTTTTGCAAAAAGTAAAATCCCTAATTACCAAACCATATAAAGATCCATCCAACTATCCTGATTTAGTTATTCTAGAGATCCAAAGTACATGAATTAAATTCAGCTATTCTAGAAATTCAAAGTACAGGAATGAAATTCTGCAATTATAAATGCGAAGGAAAAAATTGCAAAGATCTAAAGAAAACAGCAATTGAAAGAACTCGGGATGAACAGGGCTGTTATAGCTATCACATAGTTGCATAAAAAATAGTTAACCTATATAGTCGACTGACACACCACACCACTATAGTTTTACAGGAGATGCAGTTACTGATTATTCAAATGACACACGGTAAATCGAGAACTGTTGCAGCTTACTATAAATAAAGGAAGTTATCATAAATTCACACAACAGAATAAATACAATACCTAATTAACTCAACAATTCCCATGGGAAGGCGGGCCTAGCCTTCACACAGAGATGCTAGAAGTAACACACGTTAAGACACCGAGATCTGAAGAATCAAACTCCTTGTATTAAAAAGTGGTAGATGAACACACAACCTTAATCATAGATGATACAATAATTTGGTTAAAATCTCAACCCCTGGCTCAAAATAGTTCCCCGTATTTATACAATTACAATCATAACATCTTCCTACTATTATCGGGCAGCCATGAAGATCTCTGATCTTCAGGATGCCCTAATTACAACAAGCAGTTACAGTCATGGTAAGGTGAGAGCAGAAGATATAGGGAAGCTGTTATTCAAGCTAGAAATAATGATCATGATTAATTGAGAAGATATTCCATGGATTGCAGCTACTTTTGAGCAGCGACGCACTATTGCCATCAAATCTGTCGCAGTCTATTGCAGCTACCCTTGTACAACTCGCATGGAATAATACACTGGGACCGCGTTCTTTGGGCAACGACGGAATGGATGGCGATCAAATTTAGCAATGAATGTCCATCCCTTCTTTGGCATGTTCAGCCCGCTACACCTGTATTCTTTACATCTCGAATTATCTTTATAAAACCACCATATGTTAGCATAATTTAAGATGTAGAGCCCTGATTACCACAATCCTAAGCATTAATAAAATAATACAATGATTAACCATACTTGTATGACTTGAGGGACCAAGTGAGGGAAAAACATCTGTTTAGCATGCATAATAGAGTAGGATGAGGCAAAAAGAGGTAGATAAGGGTGGTAAAAAAGGGGCCATTTCTGGGCCCAGCATCTCCCCCCAACTGTCCTGTTGCATGTCCTCATGCAACAACCTCCATTATTATGAATCTGAATCTGGCATTATGCTTCGTTCATGGAGAGAAGAAAATTTGTATGGGAATTCAGATGTTCCTTATTTTTCTACAAATCCCTTATGGACAACCCAATATCTCCAACACTTTTGCTCTTCTGCCCTTGTTAATGAGAATTATTCCCTATACGTTTTTGCTGGCCACTAAATGAGAGGAAATTTAACTTTTAGTCCCAGCCAATTAATCCCACATTCCCTCATGCATCCAAGATAACCCTCAATCCTGGAAAGTGCTTGTTCAAAATTCTTGTAACTGTAGGGGTCCCTTTTTCTAAGGGTTGGAGAGGCAACCTGCCATCTATACTGACTACCTTCCAAATCCACTCATTGATGCATGGAAATATGGCTGGTACAAGTAGAAATAACCCTTTCTTGAAGTTCCATTATATACTAAGTTTGGATGGGACATGAAAGTACACTTTGATGTCAAGCAAGGAGAAGACAAGGATTCTGAGGTTTGCTTCAAATCCAAAGGTTAGAGTGGACCTCATTGTGAGAGAATGTTTGGAAATACCTTTCCCACTAAACATGATTTCTCACAAAGGAGGCAAAAAACCTCAGCTGAACATCACCTATGAAAGGAATAGGATTCGAATGGCAGTCCAAAGGACAAGCCAACTCATGCAAATAAAGCTCACATGGCAAATTTTGGTCCTCAAAATCACTTCCCAGAAATGTTTCCAGGAATTTAGCTGACATTGCTATTTCATATGATATCCCTTCTTTCATAGCCCTCAGTTTAAACCAAATAAACTACACAAATAAAAACACAAGGTAAGAGGAGGATGGTACTCCGGTACCCAAAAATTCCTGAGAAAGAGTATACAGCCGGTATTTTTCCACCTGCATGGACTTGAAATTTTTCATATCCTTTAGCTCCTTCTGTAGTTCTTCCCCATAGATTTTCTGGGTCATGAGTTCTTCTGCCCATTTTTCCTTCAATTCCTTGATGGTATTTCTATGTTCAGCGAGGGAAACCATCCCTTCTTGATATCTCTCCACCTAACTCCTCCACTTCCTCACTTCTATTCTCAGGATTGAGAGTTCTTTTGTAAGCTTCAGGATTTCTTCTTCTTTAGGATGTTCTTCATTATCAGAATCCAAATTGATAAAATTTTGAGTTGAGTCCATACCTTATCACCTGATGTGCTAAATTGAACATCCTGCACTTCTGAGATCACTTTTGGGGGTGTTGGTTCTTGTGTAACAGCATCCCTTCCTGGAATTTCTCCTACAGCAACTTCAACCATAGGTGGTTCTAAAACAACTTTTGGAGATCCTGGTTCTTGTGTAACAACATCCTCTTTTTGGAATTCTCCTGTAGCAACTTTAGTAGTTGATTGTGAGGACACCGGTTCTTGTGGGAAAACCTCCTCCTAAATTTTAATCTCCTTATCTACCTGATTATCAATTGCAACTTCAACAGGGGAATGCAAGGTCACTGGTTCTTGTGTAACAAAGCCCTACCCTTCTCTTTCTTCATGCTACTAGGATTGTAGAGTTGCTTTCATGTCTTTTTCAATATGGAGTTGTTCCTCAAGGATTTCAGTGTCCCCTGAGTATTGTGATTGCATTTGTTCATCCTCTCCTAAATCCAAATCATGAATGATATCCATTCCGGGGTTGGCTTCTTGTTGCATCCTGAGAGTCTCCACAAAAATTTCCAGGGATGTTGGTTCTTGTGTAGCAACATCCTGGTTAACTTCCTCATTTTCCTACTATTGGGATTCCATTTCTATTATCTCTGTGTCATGAGATGGCTCAGGAGTCATAGTGCAAACTTCTTCATTAAATTCCATAATGTTTTCAATCCTTGGGTCTTCTTCCCCCATTTGGGTGGCAACTTCAGCAAGAATATTCAAGAATGCTAGTTCTTGTGTATCAGCATCTTGTTCGACCTAATCATCATTCTACTGCTAGGGTTCCATCTCTATTAGTTCTGTGTCTCGAGAAGGTTCAGGAGTCACAGTGCAAACTTCTTCAACAAAATCAGGAATAACCTCAGCCTCTGGTCCATCTGTCCCAATTTGGGTGGCAATTTCAATAGGAATATTCAAAGATGTTGGTTCTTGTGTATCAACATCCTGTTTATCTACTACTTCCCTTTGATGGAGTTTCTCTTGGGGAGCTTCACCATCCTTCCAATCAGGTTGTCCTTGTTCTTCCACAGCTGTAGGTACGGGTTGTTGTGTCACAAAGGCACGAACTATGACCTTGTAACCTGACTGGTTAAAGATTTCTCCACACACAAGACAAACCACTCTTTCTTCCTCATCACCAACCTCAGCAGGAGTTGATCCTTTTAATTGGTCTGCAGCTTCAACCAATGTGTGCATCTTCCTTTCACCCTGTTTCTGGCATGCTTCCTTCCAATTTTCTAGTTCCTTTCGTAGTGATTGTAATTCCTCCTTTAATAGCCCATTTTCATACAGAAGTCCTTCAATTTAAGGTTCTTCTGCAGCTGGTTCCTATGGGGCATCATTTGCTTTGGGTCTTAGAATAGGGAACTCGATTTGTACTTCTAGGGTTTCCCATATTACCCATGTTGCTTCTACTATTATAACTGACCTGGTTATTTTTCATCTTAGTGGTGGTGATGCCCATATTTTATCTTTTGGTCTCCTTTTTCTCTGTGGTGCTGGAATTTCCATGTTTGCAGCTAATGTGGAAGGGATATCCTCTGTTTCAACATTTTCTTGTTCTTCCTCAATCAGAGTTCATCCCCATTCAGGGGAAGATTCAATGGTCAAAACCTTCGTGTTTTCTTCTGTTATCATGGCTCTAAAATCTTTGACTTCAACTTTTGCAGCATCTAATGCCACTCCAGTTTCAACCTCTACTATCAGAGCTACCATATTATTTAATCTCTCTATAGGGTTTTCTTGTACATTCTCCTCCAATTGTTTTGCTTCGTATTCTGACTGATCCTCTAATCCAGTCTCATTCCCCCCTCCCCCCCCAACTAAATTATAGGGACTCTCAACCTCCTATTGATATTCATTCCCCCCCAACTATTGATTGGCAGGTTCTTCTTGGTTTTGAATAGGCCCCATGAGTACAGGTACTTCTACTTCCTCTTCTATTGGAACACCGGACAAAAGGATAGGTTACTGAATTTGACTTGTAAATTACTCCTAGGTTTGGTTCTGTTGAGCTAAGGCCTATAAAAGGATTCATTTGATCAGTCCATGGTGGGTAAGGGAGGAGTTTGGATGCTTGGTTGTTCTAACAAACCCCGCCATATGGTGTAAATCATTGAATAAATAAAATGGAATGTTTAGCAAGGCCCTGTGACAGAGATGAGATGATAAAGGAAATTTAGAGTAATAAACCATTTGATAGCTACCTTCATAGGTGATATAATTCTTGAGGAAAATTGCTACTTGATCCCATGGCTAAGGCAGTGACTGTAACACTATCCCTCTCCGTGACTGTTGAATGTGCTCCCCTTCTGTCAGAAAATATAGTATAGTTGCAGGATTGGGGATTCTTCATCCAAACCAGGCTCTGCATACCTGAGGAAGGCTAGTGACCTCAACTACTATTGCTTTAGAGATTTCGATACGTAACCCTCAAACCTCTGAGTGGTTTTCTGTAAGATTTAAGGAAAATTGTAGAGTCGTCTCATGATGAAACCCATTCAGGAATTGGAAGAATTCAGTCTTGCCTGTAGCTTCAAAAATAGCAAAAAATTCGGCATTTCTTCTTAGTTCTCGCGTGTTTGGAGGTTCATGCTAAGCTGGGATACCCATGTTCGGTTTCCTTCAGAAGTGTTTCGCAAGTCCGACAGATTACAAATCCCGATAATGGAGGTTAAAGCACAGAGTATGCATGAACAACTGAGAGCGGAGTTGGGTAAATTCGGAAAGTTTCAGAGCATAGGAATGTTTCGAATTTATCCCAAATTAGGAAAGGTGGCGGTTATCAGGTAACATAAATAGTCATTAAGTTGTACAAGTGGATGGTTAACAATATGCAGGTGTAATAATGGGCACAGAAAGGAAGGTATGATAAATATTGTGAGATCCATTTAATACTTAATCAAGTAGATAATCAAAACCATACCTTCGAAAATATGTGATGAATGGTGACCTTTGGAAAATAGTAGAGCGTGTGAAGTGAAGCCATTTAAGTGTAATCATTATTACAGGTATGTTGTAATGACCTTTTCTAACGGTGAACCAAAACCATCATGTCAAATTGGTTAGAAACATAATGAATGCTGGAATATAAATTGGAATCGTCGGTATTAGGAATTAAAGCTAGATCTAGAGGAGTCGCTAACCACAGTTGCAAAGAATTCTGCCAATAATGGAGGAGTCACAGCCGTAGACCATAGAGAAATCAAGCATTTTAGCAGAGTTGTGTCCTTGGATTATAGAAAAATCAGCCAATTGTGGCGAAGTCGCGTCTGCCAGAAAAGGGAAACATAGTAGAAATGGAATGGTGTTGTAGCTGCCATAAAAGGTGAAAATGGACAAAAGTGAAATGGTGTAAAAGCTGTCGGAATTAGAAAAAGGCTTTAAGTTGATGGTGTTGCAACAACGCGGAATGGGGTAAAGGGTGAGAGTTGATAGTGTTGCAACTGCATGGAACGGGGTAAAGGGCAGAATTTTATGGTGTTGCAACTGCGTAGAATGGGGTAAAGGGTGGAAGTTTTACAATGTTGCAGCTGCGTAGGACAGGGTAAAGAGAGGAAGTTTTACAGTGTTGTAGCTACGCGAAACGGGGTAAAGGGCGGGAATTTATGGTGTTGCAGTTGCGCGAAAGGGGGGGGAAGGCAATGATTTTGAAGTTGTTGTAGCTGCATGGAATGGGATAAAGGAATGTGTTGCGGTTGCAACAGATTTTTTCAAGGAATTTTCTTTTGATGCATGAAGTTATAGAAGGACGACCTTGGTCAATAAGCCCGATAATGACCACCGCTCCTTAAGCGCTTCCCTACACATTTTATTTAAAAAAAAATGGATCAAGTGCAAAAGAAAAAGATAAAAATAATAGTAAAAATATCAATTTATTTATGTACAAATTTTTTTATGTAAGATCTACAGTGATTAACTAAGGATTGACAAGGGCAGAGAAAGATTCATTCCCTTGTTCTAACTAGTAATTCGGATCAGCTGCAATCTATGAAGTGAATGCCTCTTTTGAAATGGGCTTATGGTACAATCGCAGCCTATGACCATTAGTAAATAATGGTACATGATTCTCATCAATGGTTACTAGGTGGACTGTACCATTATCAAATACTCTATCTACCAGGTATAGGCCCAACCATCTTGTGCATAATTTACCCTTGAAGTCCCTTTTGAATCTTGAATCGTACAATAATTCCCAGTATCCTTCGTAGAAGACTTTATTTTTGATGAATCGGTCATGCCAATTGGATCTCTGTTGCTGTATTAATACTATCTGATCCACAGTAGCTAAACAGTTCTCGTCAAGTTCATTCAATTACTTCAATCTTCTCTTCTGGGCTTCGGTCACATCTAAGTTTACCTCTGTAGTTGTCGTCAAAGTCTTAATTTCAAATTCAATTGGGAAGACAACACTTTTCCCATACACCAAGTCATAAGGAGAGAAACCTGTAGTGTTGTGCCAAGTAGTACGATATGCCCACAATGCTTCCAGAAGTCTATCATCCCAATCTCTATGATGGCTCTTGACCATTTGGTAAGGATGGCTTCAATAACTTTGTTAGTGCTTTCCACTTGGCCATTGGTTTGGGGATGGTATGGTGAAGCTATCCAGTGCTAAATATGGTACTTTCGTAGCAGAGCTTCAAATTGATGCGACAAAAACTGAGTTCCTCCATCGGTAACCACTTCCTTGGGTACTCCAAAATGGGTAAATATTTCACCATACAGGAAATCGATCACAACCTGGTCATTGGATTTCACCAGAGCCATAGCTTCTACCCATTTCATCATGTAGTCAGTACAGACCAAGATGTAGGCCTTCTGCTTGGAATGAGGGCTGATAGGACCAACAAAATCTAAGGCCCATCTGTCAAAGGGTTCAACCACCAGTTGTGGTTGAAGAGGCATTTGATCTAATCTATTGGGTTGGCCCATCCTATGGCAGCTACCACAAGACTGGACATATATTTTTGCATCCCTAAAAAGGGTAGGACAATAGTAGCCCATTCTCAGTGTTTTGTGTCTTGTCCCCCTGTCTACAAAATGCCCCGCACAAGGCTCATCATGGTAGGCCTTCAAAATATGGAATATTTCATCTTCTCTTACACATCTTCTGATCTCAAGATCAGGGCCTGTGTAGAAGAGATGACTGTCTATCCAACAATACCTAGCACTTTGTTGAATAATTTTCCTCTTTTCTCTTTTGTACAAATGTGCTAGAAGCTTTCTTGCAGCCAAGTAGTTAGTGACATCTGCATACAAAGGGGAGTGAGCTGAAACTGCAAATAAGTGTTCATCTGGAAAAGAGTCCTCAACAGGAAAATTATCATCACTGTTAGTAAAACGAGATAATAAATCAGCGACATCATTTTCCTTTCCAGGTCTATCTATAATGATGATATCAAATTCCTGTAATAATAACAGCCACCTAGTTACCCTGGCATTGGTAACAGGTTTATTCATTAGATATTTGATGGCCGAGTGGTCAGTGTGCACAAATGTAGGATATCTAGTGATATAATGTCGAAATTTGTTAATGGAGTAAACAATGGCTAAAAACTCCTTCTTGGTAACAGTATAATTAATTTCAGCAGGGGCTAGGTTTTTACTAATATAATAGACTGCATAAGGTACTTGACCATCCTACTATCCTAAAACTGCTCCAATGGTAGTATCAGAAGTATCTGAAGAAATGTGAAAAGGCAAGGTCCAATTGGGCCCTCTTAGGATGGGAGTTGTGGATAGCTTCTCCTTAAGTTTAACAAACGCTATTTGGCATGCCTCATTCCAAATAAATTGCACATCCTTCATTAGTAGTGAAAACAAAGGAGAGGCAAGTTTGGAAAAATTTTCTATAAATCTTCGATAATATCCAGCATGCCCCAAGAAACTTCACACTTCTTTTTTAGTTGCAGTAGTAGGTATATTTTTTATCACCTTGATTTTAGAGGGGTCCACCTAGATTCCATCAGCAGAGATAAAATGCCCCAACACCACTCCTTCACTCATCATCATATGGCACTTTTCAGTGCTCAAAGATATATGGGTTTGTTCGTAGCGAGTTAAAACCTTTTCCAAATTTTTCAATGATTCTTTGAAATATTTGCCATAAGGAGTAAAATCATCCATAAAAATTTCCATACTAGCATTAACTAATTCTGAAAAGATGCCAATCATAGCTCTTTGAAATGTGGTTGGTGCATTGCATAAACCAAAGGGAAGCACTCTGTATGAAAAATTTCCCCAGGGATAGGTGAAGGTAGTTTTATCCTAGTCTTCAGGAGCAATCTAGATTTCATTTTACCCACTAAACCCATCCAGGAAGGAGAAGAACTTATTCCCGGATAAGGTGTCAAGTACTTGATCAATGAAAGGCGGGGGAAAGTGATCTTTTTGTGTTGCCTTGTTCAGTTCTCTATAGTCCACACAGACTCTCCATTTACCATTTTTCTTGGGCACTATTACGAGTGGAGACACCCACTCACTGTCTGAAATAGGATATATAAATCCTGCTTCCAAGAGTTTCTGAATTTCTTCCTTCACTATGTCCCTAATATTGGGGTTCATTCGTCGTTGAGGCTAGCACATAGGCCTAGAGTCACTTTTGATATAAATGTGATGGGTGCACAGATTAGAGGGGATACCCCTCATGTCTGTGTACTCCCAGGAAAATGCCCCCTTGTGTTTTTTTAAGAGAATGATCAAGTGCTTCTGTTCATCTAGGGAAAGGCTGGGATTAATATTCAGGATTTTTCCAGCCTCCACCTCAATAGGAACACTCTTTGAGTTTTTCAACACTGGAAATATGTGAGTGTCATTGACTAATGCTTCTGTGAGATTTTCTTGTTCCTCTTCACCTAGAGTAGCATTCAGGATCTAATAAATTTTGTTATTGACAGAAGTCGGTTCATTGATGAAATTATTAATGGCATCGTCTTCAGTTTCATCTTTAAAATTTAAGGCATTCCCTATTGTTAATAATAGATGAACGCCCTCTTCTTCCTCTAGATCCATCCATAACGGAGTTTCAGCTTCTAAGCTCGGCTGAGATGGAGGAGAGAGAGTGAGGTTCTTTATCTCGATGCCATCTGATATGGTCATAGACCCAGATCAACAGCTGATGCAAGCATCATTTATAGCTAACTAGGGCCTTCCCAGGATCAATGGGTGTCCTAGCTGTGAATTAGGTTGTAAAACCAAGAAGTCAGGAAGGTACTCCCAAGAATCAACTGAGATAACAAGATCATCCAAAATTCCCTCAGGTTTGATAATGGATCTATCTGCCAATTCTAAAACGGTGGGAGTTGGCCTGAGATTAGTGAGCCCAAGTTTTCTTACAGTTTCAATAGTCATAAAGTTAATTGTTGCTCCTAAGTCTAATAGTACATTGGGTATCTATGTGTGCCCAATCTGCACAGTGATAGTGGGATTCCCAGGGTCGTCGTATTTGGCCAAGAGGGTTTTTTCCATTATTAATGTAGATAATTTCCCTATGACATGAACAGTGGGAGGATCCCTAGGTTTCCTTCCTGGTTTCCTTGTACACAGATCCCAAACAGTTCTGGCATATATAGGTATGTCTTGAAGGGCCTGAAGGAGGGGAATTTTAACATTTTTTTTTTAACTCTCCCGAGAGGTTAAATTGAGGTTGTCCCACTACCTTTGCTAACATTAATCTTTCATGGTATGGTGGTTCCCTAATCAACTGGGTAGGCTGTGTGTTGATAGATGTATCATTCTGTGTTTCAGCCGTCATATTAGTAGGATGTTCAATGTCTTCAATAATGGGGGTCATTGTATTGGATAAATACTGTGGATTCATCCCTTCTTCATGCACAGAGGATGGGACATCCTCAATGATCAAAGGCTCCACTACCTTTCCTAATTGTAAGTGGATATCATTGCATGCTACAGAAGTAAGGGAGTAAGAAGGCATGTTGACAGTCTCAAACTAATGGACTGCTTCATTATTTGGGTTAGGGTTAGGTTGAGCAAGCAGCTGAGGTTGTATCAACATATTGGGGACAACATTATTCTGGAGTTGCAGCTACGACTGCTGATAAGGATGAGGATATTGAGGAGGGTATGGTTATTGAGGAAATGTTTGATGTGGAAGCTATGGAGGGGGTTGGCTATGGGGAAACTAGTTCCTTGGATGGAAATTCCTCCATCCAGGAGACCAAGAATTTTTTTGGTTTGGTGGCCGTGGTGGCTATGCCCAGGGGTTCCAGGCATTGAAATTTTTCATTGAAGGTTGAGAGGGGTACCATTGATGATTAGAATAAGATGAAGGGAATTATGTATTCATATGCTGCATATTATTCCAATTATTCATGTTATTCACAAATGAAAACAAGTCTGGAGTCATACCTTGATTTCAAGGCTGCCAAGGATTTTTTTGTACAATAAAGTAAGCTGGTTCCACCTCTAGAGTTGATGCTTGCAAAACAGACTTCACTTGAGGTAGTGATGGGCATTCTTTTGTGTCATGGTTCAACTCTCACAGCTGAAACACTTATACCTTGTCGAGCGGCCACTCCTTCAGAGGGTGGTTCTTCCTACATCTAGGGTAGAATACACCTAGTGTGAGATCCTCTACTGCTTGTTTCTGCTTTTCCCTCGGGACATCTATTTCCGAGGAGATGGAGCTCATCATTTATGTTTTGAAATTTTTGAGGAGATTTCCTATCTCTGCACGGGTGGCACCTCCATTAGATGAATTATGCATTCTGTCGAAGACATCACATTCTAATTTGTCCCGTTTGTCCCATCTGTTATTCCTGGAAGACCCCTTGGAGTATCTTTTGCAAAGTTCCATGATCTTTTCAAAGGAATACTTGGAAATATCCCCCTTTCCTAACAGGTTTAACATGAATCATCCCTAATCCCACGAAGTAGGATTATTTTGAGCACATCTAACCCCATATTAGTCTGTCCAGCTCTCTGCACATTATATAAAATCCTTTCAACAAAATATTCCAAACTTTCATCATCCTTCTGTACGATTTTAAACAGTTCTTCTCTTTTATCCTTGGTATTCCAATACTCCTGATATTTCTCTAGGAACACCTATTTCATCCTGTCGCAGTTAGTGACATTTCCACCTCCCAAGCTCATAAGCCATCGTAATGCATTGTCCTTCAAAGTGGCAGGGAAAAGTTTCAGCTTCTGTGCATTGGTGGTGTAGTCATAGCTGCGACAGAGGATGTCAAATTTGAAAATAAATTCATCCAAATCCTCTGCTTCTTTTCCATAAAAGCGATGAAACACCAATGGCGATATATTTTTCATGGGGGATATCCCTTCTGGATTTTGAATTGGGAAATAAAGTGTAGCCACTGTCCCTTCAGGTAGAGGATTACCCTCATGATGATGATTTTCTCCCATTGCTTCTTCCTCTTCGAGATCACATCTGTTACTCATATTTTCTTATGTTGTATCCTCTTCGTCCTTCCACTGATCATTGAATTTCTAATGGAACTGTGTCCACTCCTCTTTAGTCACAACCTTCCCGTTAATGTGATAGATCAAATATCAATTAATCGATCCTACAGTACTAAATCTATATTCCTCTGCAAGGGTATCCGACGGTGTTGCTGCTCCTCGTGTGTTATCCACTATAGAGACTGATGCTGCCACTCCAGGGGTGACAGGGATTATTCTGATGGGTGTTTCCTGATAGCGATCCCTAGTAGAATAATTGGTTCTATAAACTAGATCGTCAATGAATGTTCTTCTCCCCAATGCTGGATTTCACCCTCAGCCTCGACCACCTGAAACGTTAGTGTTCTATGGGGTTATGGGATTTATAAGATGGTCACATTGTACCCTTCTTGTATTCATGCAACCCAAAACATGAAAAATGAAAAGAAATGAGGAGGAATTAATAAATATAATTACTGGATGCAACTACAATAGTGTCTAATACTTATCCTCCTCGGCAATGGCGCCAAAATGTTGGGCACCCTATATGCAAGTTAATTAAAGCCAACATACAGAGTGTTCAATATAAATTGTCAACCCAGGGAAATCTCTTATTTCAAGGATAATATGCACTATATATGCTTTAAACACTAAGTAGATGATGTTGTAAGTAAATTATCCTACTTTCCTATTTAGCCACACTCATCCCATAATCCACTTAATCTAAATTACTTTCTCAAGAATGCAATCACAAGTACCTCCTACGATTCTTAATCTAGAATTGAAATATTCAGGAAATAACATCTAGATTACTTTTGTAGAAAGTAAAATCCTTAATTACCAAACCATCTAAAGATCCATCCAAGTATCCTGATTTAGTTATTCTAGAGATCCAAAGTACATGAATTAAGTTCAACTATTCTACAAATTCAAAGTACAGGAATGAAATTCTGCAATTATAAATGCGAAGGAACAAATTGCAAAGATCTAAAGAAAACAACAATTGAAAGAACTAGGGATGAATAGGGTTGTTACAGTTATCACACAGTTGCATAAAAAATAGTTAACCTATACAGTCGACTGACACACCACACCACTGCAGTTTTATAGGAGATGCAATTACTGATTATTCAAATGACACATGGTAAATCTATAATTGTTACAGCTTACTATAAATAAAGGAAGTTATCACAAATCACAAAATAGAATAAATACAATACCTAATTAACTTCGCAATCCCTATGGGAAGGTAGGCCTAGCCTTCACACAGAGATGCTAGAAGTAACACACGCTGAGATGCCGAGATCTGAAGAATCAAACTCCTTGTATTAAAAAGTGGCAGATGAAGACGCAACCTTAATCAAAGCTAATACAATAATTTCGTTAAAAGTTCAACCCTTGGCTCAGAATAGTTCCCCGTATTTATACAATTACAATAATAACATCTTCCTACTATTATCGGGTAGCCATGAAGATCTCTTATCTTCAGGATACCCTAATTAAAATGAGTTGTTACAGTCATGGTAAGATGAGAATAGAAGATATAGGGAAGCTGTTATTCAAGACAAAAATAATGATCATGATTAATTGAGAAGATATTCCATGGATTGCAGCTACTTTTGAGCATAGAAACACTATTGCCTCCAAATCTGTCGCAAACTATTGTAGCTACCCTTGTACAGCTCACATGGAATAATATACTGGGACCGCGTTCTTTGGGAAACGATGGAATGGATGGCGATCAACTTTAGCAATGAATGTCCATCCCTCCTTTGGCATGTTCGGCCCACTACACCTATATTATTTACATCTCAAATTATCTTTATAAAACCACCATATGTTAGCATAATTTAAGATGTAGAGCCCTAATTACCACAATCCTAAGCATTCATAAAATAAGACAATGATTAACCATACCTGTATGACTTGAGGCACAAAGTGAGGGAAAAAAATCTGTTTAGCATGCATAATAGAGTAGGATGAGGCAAAAAGAAGTATATAAGGGTGGTAAAAAAGGGGCCATTTATGGGCCCAACAGTCCCCACCTTATTGAACATCAAAAGTGTTGACCTTGCCAAACACCTAGGGGATCAAAAGTGACATTATTTAATTAACCTAGGGAAATTTGTTAAATTATTATTTAGGAGGATTGTACTTAGTTTTATTTTTTGACATTATTAATTAATGTGCAAATAAATATGTGGAAATAAGTTTCCATGTCAAGAGGGTGCATTGGGGCAATCCAACTTGCCAAGGCTAATAATTAGCAACTATCAAAGGGACTGACAAAAGAAAGCAGACAAAAAAGAGGGAAAGTAACCAAAAGCCAAGAAAGGCAGTCATAAGTAAAAGAAAGAAACTATGGGCCTAAGGAGGGCACAGTTTCCATTTAGACAATCACTTGCAAAAGCAGAAAGTGCAGAAAATATGTCATAAGAAAAAGCAGTCAACTTTGGGCATAAGGAGGGGGCAGTTTCTAATTTGGAAGAAAGGTTATTGAAAGGGAAAAATCTCACATGACTCACACATACTATTTTCTCAAGGATTTCTCACCATTAGGATAGGGTTAGGGTTTATAAAGTGGCAAATTCCTCAACAAGTGAAGGACTTGCTCAAAAGTCACCCAAGTCACTCAATGTTTATTTAAGGATTCTTCTAACTCCATTTCTGAGTTTGGTTGATGTATGTTTTGGTATTGATTAAAGATAAGCTTCAACACTGAGTGATGAGCCTCAGTTATCTTGGGTTATTCACCCCAAGTCCCATGTTCCTCTCTCCCCCTCTTCTCCTCATATTCATTATGTGGAAATTTAGCCCAAGCTTAGAACAATTGAACTCACAAAATTGCTTGAAAATATGCAAGAAACACTCAAGAAGGAGATTGAATATGTGATAATCCAAAAATTGTTGATAATATTAATTTACAAAATCCATAATTAAATAAATTTAGGCTTCTCATACAGTAAATACTCCAAGTATTCGAAATCATTAGGTTGCTATTCGAATTAGTACAAAAGTAGTCTTACTAAACTAGTCAAAATCCCACATAGCTGCATTAAGCACTTTCCAAATCAGTCAAGATGCTCATGAATTTTGTAAATGAGTCTGTACATCTCATAAGTGATGTAAATTTTAATTTATCATGCTTTTATATGAGGAAAATAAGGGAGGTGAGTTGGTGCAAAAAACAAGCCAATCTACCTTAAAACTAGCTTTAGCTTTTGCCTTAAAACTGCAGAAAAAAAGATGGAAACTCTGGATAAGGAAATAATGTGCAGTTTCTATTCTGGGAAGTTTGTGAGTTGGAAGAATATTATCCAGAATATTTCTAACTCACTCCATGAGGTAGTTTTGGAAATTTTGAGCTCAAAAATGGAATTAGGTGCAAACTAGCAAGTGTAGGACCTAGGAATTAATAAAAAATATTAATTATTTTATCCCAAGCCTTGGGATGGGTTTTGATTATTCCAAAACCCCCTCTTAATCCTAAATTTAAGTACAATATTAGAAAAATATCAGATATATAGGGCCTAGCAAAAGGATTAGTCACCCTTTACATACTGCTTATCCATACAAAACAAGGAAAGAGGAAAAAGCACATGTGGGAAAATCCTCCCTCAAACATGGACATGAAAAAAACTGTATGAAATATGGTATTCAATCAGTATTCACCACATGATAAAATATCCCAAGTAAAGACTTAAGATTGCTGAAATTCCTCTCTGAAAAAATCTTGGTGAAGATGTCTACAACTTCCTCAGGTGATGCACAATATTGCATTTTAATGACCCCATCATGCACAATTCCTCTGATGTAGTGCATATGGATCTCAATGTGTTGTTAGATTTTTATCATCCAAGCTAGCATTATGATCTTAGGATCTTTAAATGAGAGAATAACATGCACAACAATAAACACAAGAGACAAGAGACACAAATAATTTTCCTCGGGGAAACCATAAAGGAGAAAACCCCACAACTTCCTTAGACATAGAATCAGCACCAAAAGTAAAACCCGAAAACATAAAGATGATCTCCTGAAAGTTATAGTCTCTCTCTTGTCCTAGCAACTTCTCTCTCACTGATGTGCCCCAATGAGTGAGTGTTTGTGATAAATAGAGAGGCTCACTCTCTATTTATATTCTTTTGTTCACTTGAAACCCACTCTAACATGTCGGCCTCACTTAATAATTACTTACTAGAGCCAACATCTCTAGGAGTGTCTAATAACTCTAGTTCCCCACAAATTTTGGGGACTTTTCCTCCTCCGACCAACAAGGAGGGTTATCCTTAACACAACGGTGGGGACTATTGCCCCGACTTACAATGACTCACCCAGTGTTGACTTCTCTAGGATAGTCTAGTAACCCTAGGGCCCCACAAATGCGGGGACTTTAACCATTGACAAATAGGAGGGTTACCCACAATGACTTGACATGACTTGTTCACATTATAGAAACTCTTGATCGAAACATCGGGGCATGACATGACTCAATTACATTACAAACACATCCCAGAATAAACATCGGGGTATAATACATAAGATATACAAGTGAATACATTCTCAAGTTACAATTACATCAACACTCCCTCTTAACTAGGAAGGTATTCTCTCAACACAATTTGTTGGCACTAGTCTTCTTCTCTATATTAACTGGATCATCTCTTCATCTTCATCTTCAAGTCATCTTCATCACTAGAGATGGATCATCTCGAGGACATCATCACTAGATCTGGATCATCGCTCGATCTGGATCATCACTGTTGGATCATCACTATTGGATCATCATCACTGGATCTAGATCATCACTCGATCTAGATCATTACTGTTGGATCATCATCGCTGGATCATCTCTACTGGATCATCATCACTTGATCTGGATCATCATCACTTGATACGGATCATCACTGGGTCATCATCACGGTTGCTATCTCTTGATTCTTCTCGTCACAGAAAGTTCTACAGAGCCAACCCTTTTTAATGCTAGATGTACATCTATAGAGCCAGTTCTTTTTCATACCAGATGTATCATTACAGAGCTAGTCCTTTTTCATACTAGATGTGGCATCCACACAGAGCCAGTCATTTTTCATACTGGATGAGTCTTCACAGAGTTAGTCCTTTTTCATACTAGATGTGGAACACACATAGAGCCAGTCCTTTTTCATACCGGATGAGTCTTCACAGAGCTAGTTCCTTTTCATACTAGATGTGGAACACACACAAAGCTAGTCCTTTTTCATACTGGATGAGTCTTCACAGAGCTAGTCCTTTTTCATACTAGATGTGGAATCCACACAGAGCTAGTCCTTTTTCATACTAGATGTGTCTTCATAGAGCCAGCCCTTTTTCATGCTAGATGTGGAATCCACACAGAGCTAGTCCTTTTTCATACTAGATGTGTCTTCATAGAGCCATCCCTTTTTCATGCTGGATGTGGAATCATCATGTTACAGAGAGAAATTCCTATGGCTTGGGGTGCCACAATAGACATCTTTGACTCCAGAAATCAATCTTTCCCAATATGTAATAGAAATAAAATGTCTAACACTAAAGGATCAGACCTCGTACCTTATTCTGGATGGTTGAAGTAGATCCCCGTTGAGCTTTCCAATCTTCAGCTTGAATTGATATAATACTTCCTCAACAACAAGTAAACAATACAAGCATACTATATATCATGGTGTTAGATCTATTCTAGAATATATAATCAATAATATAAAAGCATTTGACATATTCCAATGGATACAATACTTAATCAAATACACATCATTGGATAAGAAAATATATTTCCATTAATATAAATCAGAGATTACAAGATAGATACAACCTCTGACAGCACATCTTCGAACCAAAGAAACTGAATCCCCCACTTGGGTCTCCACCACCTCAATCCTCCATCTCACGATAGCAAGCTCACTAGCAAAAGGCAAGCTTGGGAAGAACACAAAAGTGCTCCAAGGGACAAAGGGATGCAGACTCAAGTACAAATTCCGACAACAATGGACTATAGTTTCTTTGCTCTCAATCTCTCTATATGCCTTCAATGTACCAAGGGGTTCCTTATATAGCTTCACAAGGGATAATGAAGGGTCGACTCCAAGCGATCTCAAGGCATACGGAAGGCCAGGAGTCGAATGAATCGGATCCATGTCAAGGAAAACTCCAAAAGGATTTGGATTATGCACACATCCCGATGTACGCAGTTATAGGGGTCAAACCCGCATATGTACACAGTTATCGGGTAAAAAGCCGCGTATGTCATTTTTTATATAGTTTTAGGGATGATCAAGGAAACATCAAAGGATAAAAGATGGTCCATGGGGTCTAAAGAGTCTACAGCGGGACAGGGGAAGCCCATACAAAGTGTGATTCACCTAGAGTGGTGAAATCCACTATAATAGATGCCCCCTAATGTGTGAGGTCAGAGGGGTCATACGATGGCCGAAATACATTATAATTCCATCCCAGAAGTGGAGTGATGAAGGATCCCAAATGGAAGACCAGCCACCCAATCAGCATAGTACAATAATACAACTTTGCATATAACTGCAAGTACATATAGCAATCCCAGATACATAAGAGTACAATGGCCATGAATAGGTATGATACATAATGTCACATATGTGGTCATAGCCACGTACAATATACATAGATCAGAATCTCCATGATGAATATATACAAAGGACCATGATCTCCAAGATAGCTGAAGATATACTATAGATCAAGATCTCCATAGTGGCTGGAAATATCTATCATATACTGGTATCAAGTCACGAGAGCTGAAATCTCATGAACACAGGCACGATCAAGGAGGTAGCATATAAGAGATGCCACCAATCTGGAAGGTCTTCTACACAAATCGCTACGAGTACATGTCCTACTATGCGAATAGAGGTGTTGAGGTCGAACATAGTAGTCCATCGTCTGATTACCGGTCATTGATGTATAACTTTAACAGACACGAGATTACCCACCGATAATGAAAATGGGAATCAAGGTACTAGAGTGCAAACTAATAAGTGTGAATAGATGTGTTGAGGTCGAACACTTGAGAGAATCCATCGATCAGGGGACATTGATGTATTCCCAAGAAACTATCGATGGTGAGAGAACCTGCCACTGATGAATGCAAGTCTCA
The DNA here is from genome assembly GCA_001517045.1 of Pseudotsuga menziesii. Taxonomy (NCBI): domain Eukaryota; kingdom Viridiplantae; phylum Streptophyta; class Pinopsida; order Pinales; family Pinaceae; genus Pseudotsuga; species Pseudotsuga menziesii. The sequence goes on from LPNX010777075.1 coordinate 42,696, forward strand.
AGGCACTCAAAAGGACTCTAGATTCCAATCCCAGAATAAATGAGCTGAAGTCGATGGGATGAAATCCCCTGGAAGGAGGGAATTAAGGCATCCCCCATCATCCAACACAAGGTACTCAGCAAAGCTGTATAATGTGGAAGGACTCGATCATAAGGTGCACAAACTAGTAACTGTACCGGGAATGGCCGACATGCAAAGTCAATATAACTGAGGAATGGCCGACTCAGGTTTCAACTTCCTTCAAACAAGATCACAATAGTGTATGGTGACTGAATGAAGGTAGCATAGACTCAATATACAAACTGGGACATCTCTGTGACACAGGAGGCATCAACAGAGGCTCCATAGGGACTGGAAGCTTAACCAATTGGTGGAGATAAAATCAGATAAACGAGTACAGCTCCTAAAGTCAAACTATAACCCAACCAATGGATGTGATATACAATGCTCTGTTCGAAGGTGACATGACTCGACAGCTGCCAAAGATAACATCTTTCCTTGTCTGGCTTTTTGGTTTTTTGATTTTTTTTGGACTTTTTCAATTATTTGAACAGCTTTAAAAAAGAATATACTAGCTTTATAGTTACAAACTAGGAGGAGACAAGTGTCATCAGGGAAAACAAACTAGTTCCAAGCAATGGAACATACCTATGCTCAATGAAAGGATACATGTGTAGGATATCGACACTCAAGGGAAAATCCCCTCCCGGTACAAAGGGAAATCAAGGTGCGAAGGATATATAAAAAATGGCTCTGCATGGCTAGACATGAGACAAGCTCGGGCTATATGGCTGAAACGCAATGTCAGGGGAACCGGCATAAAGCTCAATAAGGCAGGAAAAGCTCATGATAATGCATTCACAACTTGACATAAGGGAGTCCTGAGGGAAATAGGCCAGCATAAGATCAAGAGGAGTATGAGGCTCTTGCAAAATGTCATGGAAGTACTATACAACGGACTCCCGGGCCTAAGAGAGGACTCACAGCATGGGTACCAAATGCAAAGGGGAGATAACTAGGGTACCCATGTATAGCAAAGCTCTACCATTCACATAGTACCACTTCTAATAGCAGCATGAAGGTTCCGTGATACCATGGAATGGGTTCATACCTAATGTTAAGATGGAATGGTCATAAGGCAATGCATAAGTGCAAGCAGATGTGAAATCCTAACCTATATGCCAATTCAGACATTATACCTATGATAGGCACGAACAGTGGAAACCTCAGAGAGAGTGTACAAAAACTAGACCCTACATGACAAACATATCAGTCAAAAAATAGTTAATAAACAATCCAAACTATAGGGGATAGGGAGGAATGATCATGACAACTGCACCTAAAGGAAAAAATGCAGTGAACGATGGGACATAAAAAGGAAAGTAAGGTGTAGACCCAACGTTCATGCATCCACTACCACCCCCATGAGGGTGACCACTGGTGTAAAGACCGAGCAAAAGGAATAAAAATCCTCCAAAAATGGAGTAGAGGATGGAATATGACCCTTCCCAAATCTATGGGCACGGTAAGGGGTTGTGATGCCCCCAAGTCTAACACCAGGGTCCGTACTAGGACCAAGACGAGTGATAGGATACCAGGCATGCCGAAAATAAAAGGACCCAAACTCAAGAGAGCATAAATATACTCAAGTAACCACGATCCCAGAGGCCAACTAGCGCACAAAGAGCACACTCCTAAGAAAATATACAGCCGAAATACAAGCAAACCAAGGGGAGGATATATGAGCTCCCGAATGCAGCAGGTATGTCTCGCCTAGGAGAGGCTCGAAACTCCCATACACTACAAGTGGAGGTACGTAACCAATTATAGTGTCCCTCAGCTTCAACGCAGAAAGCGACTATGCTGTCCGACCCCAACCTGGCCAGGACACCTACAGAATAACCTCTATAAGTACCCCCTCGATATCCTAGGTAAGGTCACTAAGGTCACCTCAATATAATCAATTCTCAGGCAGACAGTCGCAGGCGGGATTGACCGTATGGGCAGGGTAGCAAATCCCAAAACTCTCGAAAGAGCCCCCAGATACAAATACAATCCTAGAAATATCTCCGGTGCTACTCAGTTATGACTAGGGGTCATCCCAATCAATAACCGCTCACACTACCTCGTGCTTAACTCCCGTTTGAGAGGAGGATCCTGAGAACAATGGTTATACCAAGGATTTCACACACTCACCTGGACAGACACCTAGATGTTGTTGTTTAGTGATCTTGGAGAATTGACTTACAATGAACTATTCCAAGATCCTAAAACCTAAGCTTGTTGGTGTACCCTAGAAAAGAAAAGAGTGTAATTCATTTTAATTTAGCATTGATTTTAGTTGGCTGTAATTACTCAAAGTGAAATGGCCATGCAACTAGTGATATGAAGACTCAGCAGTGAAATAAAAGTGCACACCATAACAAACAAGGGTAAGTGCAATCTTTTTCAAATGAAAAATAGGGTATGCCACTACATGAGATGCATAAATATATATTCCTTTCCGAATGTCAATGCCATTCTTCCTATATGAAAGCCTAAACAAAAATCTCATCCAAGAAATCCAATGCAAGTACCTCCTCAAATCCATATCTAAGATGCAACTAAGAGTGAAACTACTTTGTATTTTTCAATATAAAAGAATAAAAATGCAATAAAAGTCATCTAAAACTCTCAGTCTCTATAGCAAGTATAAAATACAAGCCCAGCAAGACACCAAGACAAAAAGAGTAATGCATTAATAGCAAAACAAAAAGGATAAATGACTAAAACTACTTTCAAAAAAAAATCAATGAAAAATCGGTCTCTGGTCACAAAAGAAGCATCCAACAGACAACATCAGACCCAAGGAAGACCCAACCACACTCACAACCCACCCAGCAACTTCCCATAACATAAAACTCACCAAAAGGGAGGATGTACGCGACTGTATAAAGAACAGCAGTGTATGTACGCGAATTCTGGCCAAAAATCCGCGTATGTACGCGACTTTTGGCCAAAAACCCACGTATACAGAGAAGGCAGTGGTAAAAAGCAAGTCAAGGCCAAAACAATAAAGGGGAGTGTCAATGGACAAACATACTATAAAATGTGACACAGAAACAGGGAGAAACCAAGAGCAAGTCAATAATATCAAGCCCATTGAATGCCGATAGAAAACCCCCAAAGGACAACTACTAGGAACTCCCCAGCAGAGTCGCCAATTCCAAGATCCTAAAACCTAAGCTCCTAAGCCAAACCAATAAAGGGGAGTTTCAATGGACAAACATACTATAAAATGCGACACAGAAACAGGGAGAAACCAAGAGCAAGTCAATAATATTAAGCCCATTGAATGCCGATAGAAAACCCCCAAAGGACAACTACGAGGAACTCCCCATTGGAGTCACCAATTCTATTACAGAGAGAAATTCCTATGGCTTGGGGTACCACAATAGACATATTTGACTCCAGAAATCAATCTTTCCCAATATGCAATAGAAATAAAATGTCTAACACTAAAGGATCATACCTAGTACCTTATTCCGGATGGTTGAAGTAGATCCTCGTTGAGCTTTCCAATCTTCAGCTTGAATTGATATAATACTTCCTCAACAACAAGTAAACAATAAAAGCATACTATATATCATGGTGTTAGAGATATTCTAGAATATATAATCAATAATGTAAAAGCATTTGACATATTCCAATGGATACAATACTTAATCAAATACACATCATTGGACAAGAAAAGATATTTCCATTAATATAAATCAGAGATTACAAGATAGATACAACCTCTGACGGCACATCTGTGAATCGGAGAAACTGAATCCCCCACTTGGGTCTCCACCACCTCAATCCTCCATCTCACGATAGCAAGCTCACTAGCAAAAGGAAAGCTTGGGAAGAACACAAAAGTGCTCCAAGGGACAAAGGGATGCAGACTCAAGTACAAATTCCGACAACAATGGACTATAGTTTCTTTGCTCTCAATATCTCTATATGCCTTCAATGTACCAAGGGGTTCCTTATATAGCTTCACAAGGGATAATGAAGGGTCGAATCCGAGCGATCTCAAGGCATATGGAAGGCCAGGAGTCGAATGAGTCGAATCCATGTCAAGGAAAACTCCAAAAGGATTTGGATTATGTACACATCCCGATGTATGCGGTTATAGGGGTCAAACCCGTGTATGTATGCCGTTATCGGGTAAAAAGGAGAGAATATCATTTTTTATATAGTTTTAGGGATGATCAAGGAAACATCAAAGGATAAAATATGGTCCATGGGGTCTAAAGAGTCTACAGCGAGATAGGGGAAGGCCATACAAAGTGTGATTCACCTAGAGTGGTGAAATCCGCTATAACACATCACATACATCTAACAATAGAAGGAACCAATCCTCTCACCATGTCACAGCTCTTACATTCGACCATGGAAGGAACCAATCCTCTCACCATGTCAGAAGGGCTCACGAAATCATCACTTCCCTTTGGAGGGAACCTCGATCTGGAGAACACCAAGATTCTCCTTGAAGTACTCAAAGTTCACTCTAGACATTTCTAACATAGAATCACATCAGGGCCGATTATGTCCAAGGATAACCCATGAGCTTCCCTAGGACCCATTACGTCTGAGGACAACCTACAGGACCATTTATGTTTGAGCAACCTATGAGCTTCGCTATGATTTATGCTCAGATAACCTGTCTCACCAGCTATGCTAGAACTCCCTCTTTCGAGAGATCTCGATCTGTATCACAAACTAGAGCTTCACTGCTCCTCTCTGCACCATAGCAAAAATGCAAGTCATATCAATCAAATCAAATAGTAGTTTTCAAAAGAAACATACTACCTCCCAAATCGCAAGTGGCAACATCTTTTTCCTCGGCTATACCCAGCTCCATGCAGGATTCCATCCTGTCAAACCAAGAGATCACACCTGATCTCATACTAAAGTAGCACCTCAAAGTGCTCTTCCTATCAATGACATTGCCTACCCAGTACGAATCCACATAAACCTCAAGGTTAATCTTCTAATTCACCTCATACTTGAGCCCATACTCAACTGTACCCTTTAGGTTCCTCACTGCATACTTTGCAACCATTAGGTGAACATGTCTCAATGTGTTCATAGCAAAGCAACTATCGGGTCTTGTATCCATCAAGTACATAGAGGAACAAATCATCTGATGATACATTGTGGCATCAACCGACTCTGATGAAGCAAGACTCAATAGCTTCAGGTTCGATGCCATAGGTGTGGTCATGGCCTTGCAATCCATCATATTGAACCTCTTCAGGATCTATATTGCATACTTCCCTTGTCCACACCTCCATGCCTAGAACATAGTGCATCATCCCCAAGTCCTTCATCTCGAACTCAGTAGCAAGTCTCCTTCTTGCAAATTTAATGAGTTCCTCTTTTCTATCAGGAACAAGTCATCAACATATAACAGGAGCATCACTGGTCTTCCTCCTTCAACCTTGAAGCAAAGGTTGGAATCCACTTTACTCTCAGTAAATCCTAGATTCATCAGTAATATGTCCATCCTGTCGTACCATGTCGAACCTCAGGATCTTCTGTAGTCACTCCCTCTGAAGCAGAGCATCATACTCCCTCTATCTTTCATACTCTATGCACTGAAACATTATGTACTAGAGTGACAAGTAGCTTCCTCTGTTACTAATATTCTATGTATCCATCTAGGGTCACTGGATACCAAGATCCTCTATAGGCTTTCATATTCTACCTTGTAGCAAAGGTTCAAATCTTCATCAAGATCATCATGTATGTTTATCCCATGGGTGTATTCTAAGCTCGTACAAGGCCTTCTTTTTGTGAGAAGCCTCGTGCTACAAATCTTGCCTTGTACCCCATGATGTTTCCATCTACTGCATGATGGAACTACAAACTTCCCTTCACGTATCGATACTGCATCTTAGACATCATTCTTCTTGAACTAGTCTTCCCTTTCCTATTGGTTACTTCTTCATAGCTATAAGGTTCTGCATCAACGATTTCGCTGCATTCGTCATATTATTCTTTATCTCCTGTCACTTGTTCTTCGTAACAAGTCTCATCCTTCTTTTCTTGTAGGTGATTATGTACGTGATCTTTCCTACAATTCAAATGCATTAGTTTTATGGTTAGAAACATTTAATAAGGCATATTCATAATGAAAAATTCTTTTGCATCAAGATATATGATTATGGAACTATCTTTCCAATACAACATTCATCCATATCTCACAGAAACTTTCTAGATGCCTTCCATCTCTACCAGGACAATATTGAGATTGTGCACTAATCCAATATGTCAGCAAAGAGGTTTCATTCTAGATAAGCAGCAATGGAGAGTTGTATAGCACCATGAGCTACTTACCCATCACATGCATATTAGTAGTATACTGTCATTAATGCAAACATTCTATCATGCATAATACATCAATTGAATATAAACAAATGCATAACAAAATAATATCATGAAATGACAATCGAATACTTATATTTATTTGTTTCATGGGTAGACTCCTTCTTGAGCCTTTAGCTTCATCATCTTCTTCATTCATAATAGCATCATTTCTTATCCAAATGCTAAGGTGGATAATAGGTTCTTCAAGAGTTGAGTTCTTCGTATTTCTCATCGCTTGAGGGATCTTCTTTGGATGGTAAGAGCTTGATCTTCAATTGATCCCATCTTCTCTTCTCTTATTATGATTCAAGCTTCTTCTTCTTCCCAGAGTCTGCTGAAAGTAATCACTTCCTTCTGGCACATATTCCTCACATGAATGAATTCCATGATCCTGGGAGGCCATTCAAGGTGGCTATCACCACTTCTGCATTCTCCACTTCTTCTTCTACTGCTACAAGTTGTTCTTTGATTTGAGAGACCCTTGTGAAGTATGACTGTATGGTCTCTACATTCTAGATCTTCACATTCTTCAATTGTTTTCTCAAAGTCATATTCTGATTTATGTTCTTCCCTTTAAATATCTTGGTCAAGGAATCAAACATCTTCGGTGTCTTTAGGGAAGACACTTGTGGCACAAGGTGATCCATGATTGAATCAGCAATGATCTTCTTAGCCTTGACCAAGTTCTCCTTGTGTAAGGCTTTGAGCCTCATATCCCTCTGGAATTAGAACATCTCTACTCATGTAGGTGTCCAATTCATTTTCTTCATAGAGATCATATACTTCCATTCTTGGAAGTTTTCAAATTCACCAAGCTTATCATCAAACTAATGTGATAGATCACTTTGAAATGAGAACCTCAAATGAAAATAGAAAAGGATTAGATCTTACTGATTTGAAGTGTCCGTCCTAGTTCCGGAGCTAGTCGATCTAGGGTTTGTCAGAGAAACCCTAATTTTCAAAACTTGAAATCTTTCAGATCTGATTGTGAGCTGTCCAATGTACTCCTTTTCTGAAAACAGTGGAGGGAAGCTCCCAGAATAAGAAGCCCTAGTTTTCCAATTTCTTCTACAAAAATGCCTATTACTATTTCTATGGTATCTCCAAAATCACTACTCCTATGTGTCTAAAATTTTGCACTGACGTAGATTCACATGTCCCTATTCCAACACTACATGTTTCATCAAAATTGATTTTACCAATTGGGACTTATGATCATTTTCCCAAGGTGACCTGTTACAGGACTGTTCAGAATAGCGAAGTTGTATGGACTGCCACATGTCACTGTTTCATCTTCTGGGTCTAAAAATCAGACCACAGAAAGTATAGTCTGTGTCCTTTCTGGAACATCTTCAAAAATTTCATTTGGACCTTTGCAAGATATAACAATTCTCCCCAGGTGTCCTGTTTAGGGATGAATCCTAGAAGAGGCTGGAACCCTAAATTGGAGGGATCATATCTCCTAGAATATAGTGAATATGAGGTTGAATTTTGGAAACAGTCTAAATTAGGATTTTATCTTCGGCCTGTGAAAGTTTCATCTCTTGATCCTTCTCCAATCTCTAGATATAGTGAATGTACCAAAACTTATTAGTTTTAATATTTTAGGGTTTTTCCAGCTCAGGGTCAAACTAGGGTTTGACTTTCCCATAGTTTCTCCCAACCAAAAATCTCAACTGAGGTCTCTAAAATTTGATTTTGACGAGGAGAGAAATCATATGCTAGGCTCACTCAAAAATTCCTCTTCTATAGAAAGCCCTAATTTCCCGCACCGAAAACTGAAAATGCTTGGAATTGAATTCTGCTTCGATAGAAAAATGTGCCCTTCAATGGAGAGTCATCCTAGCATACTTTTGTTGATGGATTGTGGAGAGAGACCAAAAAAGTAAGAAGCCATAGCACAATGTCTTCTTCTTAGGTTAGCTCTGAATGTTAGATTTTTATCATTCAAGCTAGCATTATGATCTTAGGATCTTTAACTGAGAGAATAACGTGCACAACAATAAACACAAGAGACAAGAGACACAAAGAATTTTACTCGAGGAAATCGTAAAGGAGAAAACCCCACAACTTCCTCAGAGATAGAATCAACACCAAAAGTAAAACCCAAAAACATAAAGATGATCTCCTGACAGCAGTAGTCTCTCTCTTGTCCCAACAACTTCTCTCTCACTCATGAGCCCCAATTAGTGAGTGTGTGTGTGTGTGTGATAAATAGAGAAGCTCAGTCTCTATTTCTATTCTTTCTTTCACTTGAAGCCCACTCCAACATGTCGGCCTCACTTAATAATTACTTACTAGAGCTGAAATCTCTAGGAGTGTCTAATAACCCTAGTGCCCCATAACTTGTGGGGACTTTGCCTCCTTCGACCAATAATGAGGGTTATCCTTAACACAATGGTGGGGACTATTGCCCCGACTTACAATGACTCACCCAGGGTCGACTTCTCTAGGATAGTCTAATAACCCTAGGGCCCCACAACTGTGGGGACTTTAATCCTTGACAAATAGGAGGGTTACCCACAATGACTTGATATGACTTTTTCACATTATAGAAACTCCCGATCGAAACATCGGGGCATGACATGACTCAATCACGTTACAAACACATCCCAGAATAAACATCGGGGTATAATACATAAGATATACAAGTGAATACATTCCAAAGTTACAATTACATCAACATGTGTTTGGTTCATTTCTATAGTACTGGATTAGTTTATTTTCGAATGGTACTCTGGTTGTCACAATAGATGACTATAGAATTCTCTTACTCAATCCCAAACTCTTCAAGTATTCCCTGCAACCACAAACATTGAGTTGATGCATTCACGACTCCTCTATACTCTGCCTCTGTAGATGAAAGTGTAATTGCACTTTGTTTCTTACTTGACCAGATGACTGGTCCATCTGCAAGTATAAACACATATCCAAAATTTTATTTCCTGTCACTCTTTTCACCAACCCAATCAGATTCAGTAAAACCAACTAACTCCAAGCTAGATTGTGCAACATAGTGAATCCCATGAGTTTTTGTTCCTTATACAAAGTTTAGGATTCTTTTTTATGCCCTCCAATGGATTTCATGAGTTTGATCCATGTTTCTGGAAGCCACATTCATTTTATAAGATATATCAGGTTGAGTATGAGTCAAATAGAGAAGACAACCAACCAATTTCCTATATAGGGTATTGTTTTCCAATGGAGTTGATTGCACTTCTTCAAGCATAACTCCAAAAAGGAAAGGAGTCTTGATTGGATTGCAATCCTTCATTTTGAAATTATTTAGTAGATATGAAGCATACTTGGACTGTTGTACCTTGATTCCAAAATTTGATTGAGAAATCTCAAGCCCCAAAAATTGGCTTAACAATCCCAAATCAGTCATAGAGAAGGCATGGTTAATTGCACTCTTCAAAGAGGCAATTTCTTTCTTGGAACTTCTTGTGATAAGAAGGTCATCCAAATAAAATAAAATTATTATTAAAGAAACATGCATTAGCTTAAAATATACATTTGGATCATACTTGCATCTACAATAGTTCAATGATAGAAAAAATCCATTAATCTTGGCATACCAATCTCTAAGAGCTTGTTTTAGCCCATACAATGATTTCTTCAACCTGCACACAAGATATGGATTAGTCAGAAAAAATTCTATATTCTTCACATATATTTATTCTTTCATACCACCATGTATAAAGGAACTCTCCACATCCATATGATGTACCTCCCACTGCTTGGAAGCTGCAATGACCAAAACTAGTCTTATGGAGTCCATCTTCGGAGCTAGTGCAAATGTCTTGTTGTAGTCAATGAATTGGACTTGGGAGAAGAAAATGGCCACTAAAATTTCCTTATACTTCATAGGAGAACCATATCCATCAAATTTAGTTTTGAAAACCCACTTACACTTGACTAGCTTTCTCCTTGGGGGGAGAATGACTAGATCCCATGTGTCATTCTTTTGGAGCGAATGAAATTCCTCCTTCATGGTTGTTTTACATCTTGGGCCTTCACATGCATATTAATATGTATATGGATTAGATTCAATCATTAGAAAACACTTATTAGCAAAGAAAGGATATTTGACAGAAAGGGCACTTTTGAACTGTGATCTAGTCCTCCTGGAATCTCTATGATTCCCAGCTAGTTCCCCAACTGCTTGGATGGTATTTGATGCCTACTTTTTCCTTATGAGGATATTTGGATCTGAAATTAAATCATCATTATTATACATATCATAATCATAAAGTTCATTAGTTCCTTCACTTACAACCAAAGGTTGAGGAGGTGAGGAGGACTCTCAAATTTCTGTTTCTACCATAGGATCTTCTTCGAACTGAACACTCATTTCAATGAAGGATTTTTGAGTGCTCATGTTGATAATATTTTACCCTTTGGAATATTCAGAATACCCAACAAATAGGAACTCTTGTTTTTTGGCTTCCAAATCCCTCCTTTTATCTAGTGGAATTATATCCCATGCTCTTGAGCCAAAAATCCTGAAATGAGACACATATGGTTTGTGCTCACTCCAATATTCAAAAGGAGTAAGTCCATCAAGATGCTTGTGAGGAACCCTATTCTGGATGCAAGATTCACAATTTATAGCTTCAACCCAAAACTTTGGTGTAAAATTCTTATACTCCAACATACAAGTATCCATCTCCTTGAGACATCTATTATTCCTCTCAACCACACCATTATGCTAAGGTGTGTAGGGAATAGAGTGATTCATATAGATACCTAATTATTCAAAATAATTAATGAACTCAAACTTGACATATTTTCCACCATTATCAAATGTGAGGATCTTGAGTTTCATCCCAGACTGGTTCTCAACCAAGGCCTTGAAAACCTTGAAGTGGTAGAAAACTTCAGACTTGATTTTAAGGAAGTAAACCCAAAAGTACCAGGAAAATTAATCTATGAAGGTAAGGACATAATTGGATTGAATCATGGACATATGAGGGAAGGGAACAAATATGTCACTATGTATGAGCTCAATAGGTGTTGAGGTTCACTCATGACCGACTCTCTCATACTTATGCTCTGGATGTTTTCCTAGAATGCAACCCTGACAGACTCCTTTGGAAAAATTTATCTTTGGAAATCCTAAGACCATATATTTTTCACACAAATATGAAAGCTATTTATAGTTTAGATGACCAAACCTCTCATGCCAAATTTTTATTGCTTCATTGGAATGGGTGAGGAGAGGATAGGGGCTAGAGAAAGGCATGAAGTGTGAGAACATGTAGACTTTAGAACTATGATCCACAAAACCTTTAGCAATGAGTCTACCATTCACAATATCAGAGATTTCAACTTCATTGGGAGAGAAAATAACCTTCTTAGGAGACCCAGTGTGGGTCATCTGGTATACTAATAAGAGATTTGTAGCAAGACCTAGGAAATACAAAACATTATTGAGGAAACCATGGTCACAATCAATGCTACCTTTACCCTTAATTTCAGTTTCTGAGTTATCTCCCAGCAAAATCTTAGTACCCTTTGAGTCATCAAGAGATGAGAAGGCTTCCTTTGTTGAAACCATGTGCCTACAATCTCTAGAATCGATGATACATGAAGGAGATCTTACAGTGCTTGCAACCAGGGCATGTACTCTCTCTGGATATTCGAAACTAGATCCTCCTTCCTTCTTTCTTGCGCCACCCGGGAGCGATATTTTTTTCTTCTCCAGGAGTTGAGTTAGCATATCTATCTGCTTCTTCATTCTCAGGATGAAAGCCCTTACCACAGTATGAGAACTTGCTACCTTCACCTTTACCTTTCTTCTTTTGAAAGTTCTTCTTCTTGGATTTTGAGGACTCCTCTTAAGACTTGGACTTGTCTCCTTTTTTATTTGGAGGCTTATTAGCATTATTCTTATCTTTGTAATTTACCTTGAAATCTCCAGCAACCAAAGATTGATCTTTGGAAGGTTTGATGGTGCCCATCAACACCGATTTGTCTTGCTCCCGAGTCAAGGATTCCATGAAATCTACCAGTGAAGGCATCTTCCAATTTTGAGTTGTCAACTTGTAGGAATGGAAGGTTGAAACAAATACCAAGTAATTATGGCCAAGCTTCGAAAAGATGGCCAAGATTAGTTGCTCATCTTCCTTGTCATTGTCACATTGTTTAGCTACAAAACAAGTGATTTGAATTTTGATAAGTAGAGTTGCAAGGATTTGAAGCTGCTTGAACTCAATGCTATCAGCTCATTCTCCAGTTGGTAACCTCTCATATTATCTATCTTCCCAAACAAATCTTGAATTTTCTCCCATACTTCATTTGGTGATGCAAGAGCATCAAGATGAAATAGAAGGTCTTTGGAAATGTTGAGACATAAGAGACCATACGCCTCATCTATCCTATTATGCCATTTGATTTTCTCTGCTAGTCCATTAGGCTCAACTTCAATTTACATGGTCACTCTAAAGAGACCTTTAATCCGCATTAGAATATCCATCCTTTCCCTCCATTCGAAATTAATTGAATGGATTTAAGATGATTGGTTGAGATTGATCCATTCTTTAGCAACTGCACCCTTGACCAGACAGTCTGCGTTCCCAATGAGTTATTTCGACCATGAAAAATCAAATTTAAGAGGATAAAAATCAAGCTACTAAGACTCTGATACCATGTGGAAATGTATCCCAGGCTTAGAACAATTGAACTCACAAAATTGCTTGAAAATATGAAAGAAAAACTCAAGAAGGAGACTAGATATGTGATAATACAAAAACTATTGATAATATTAATTTACACCAGCCATAATTAAATATATGTAGGATTATCATACAATATATACTCCAAGGATTCTAAATCATTAGGTTTCTATTCGAATTGGTACAAAAGCAGGCTTACTAAACTAGTCAAAATCCCCCATAGGTGCATAAAGCACTTTCCAAATCAATCAAGATGCTCACGAATTTGCTGAATGAGTGTGTAAAAATCATAAGTGATGAAAAGTTGAATTTATAATTCTTTTAGATGAGGAAAAAAAGGGAGGTGAGTTGGTGCAAAAAACAAGGCATTCTACCTTAAAACTAGATTTTGCTTTTGCCTTAAAACTGTAGAAAAAGCTGAAAACTTTGGATAAGTTAGTAATGTGCAATTCCTATTTTGGGCAGTCTGTGGGTTGGAAGAATCTTATCCAAAATATTTTTAACTCGTTCCATGATGAATTTTTGGCAAGTTTGACCTCAAAAATGGAATTGGGTGCAAACTAGCTAGTGTAGGACCTAGGAATTAATAAAAAAGATTAATTATTTTATCCTAAGTCTTGGAATGGGTTTTGATTATTTCAACACATTGTAGGTCATAATAAATATAAGGAGAATATTTCATCCATTAATGGAGTGTTATTGCAGGTTCTTAATCCATTCCCATTTTAGTGCAACACAGTACAATGATTGGGACACTCTCTCATTTGAATCTCAGAGCTCTCTCCAATATTCCCTTCTTTTCATGAGATATTGTTGATCTGAAGTCATGAGGCAAGGTTGAAGGCTCTATGCCATTAATTGAGGTTATTATCATTCCTTGATACCATTTTCATAACAGTAACAATGTTTTTGTAGAGCTCTAATAGTTTTCCATTACAATTCTACCTCAAAATTTTAGTTTTCTAGCCTTGTAATGAAGTCTAAATTAATGAAGGAAGATATGAAACTCCTATTAGATTAAATTTAGTCCTAAATGACATATATTTGTGTATTCTTACCTTTCTACAATTATTACATAGTTTCAAATAAGTCTGATTTACTTTTGAGAAGCATTTCAACACCCTAGCTACAAATGCATTAAAAATGACTAGTTTTATATTTCGAATGAGTTAGAGGACTGAAACCTTTCGAATATTCTTCCTTTAACTTATGAGAATTCACTAACATAATATTGAACACCTTCTAAGTCTGAAACTGAAGTTTATTAACCTTCTTCCTATGTTTGGACTCCCCATAATTCGAGCCTAGAGTGTAGTCCAAGGGACTAGTTTTTCCTATGCAAATTCCTAAATATCCCAAATATTTTATAAACCTGAATTTACCTTTTTATACTATCATATAAATTCATATCATATCCATATCAGTTTCCTCAAGCAACTGGCTGTTGGAAGTGAAGGTTCAATCCTAGTTTGCATGATTGGGACACCCATAAGCGTGGGAGTGGGATTCATGGGAGCTGATTTTGAAACCTAAATGATCCCCAACATATATGTGCTTAGGTAAAGAACTAACTATGTCCAAAATTTGTCTCTTGGTTTCCTCCCTTAGCCCTCTACCATTACCAGTTCTATCAGCAATGACAGCAATTACTTCGCATAAATAAGCGATCATAATTCTATTAAAATTTTATTTCATAACAACATTAGAGATACTATTATGATCTGATTTCAGATCAGGGATATTACAAGCTAGGGAGAAAAATTGCAATTTTACATAGGAAATTGTGGTCAAATTCCCCCAAGGGTGAAGATAAAATTGGCTTGCCAACTCAAGTACGACCTTCCCAACTTTGTGAACAGAGTATTGGGATTGTTATCAGACATAAGGGGATTTAATTACATATGTTTATTATTTGTGCAAAACATGTATATATTTCCACATTCGTTTGATAACTTCAGTGAAATTGCATAACTAGCTCGATTTTGACATATGAAAGGTAGAGTTAAGGGTTAATATCGGGATGTGAAATATAGGGACTATATATAGAATACAAATTTCTTCCATAATAGTACTAAACACCATATAAATCCATTCATACAAGTTTGGTATACAACTCATTCAATATGGGAGTCAAATACATGAAAACTATTGAATTAGTAGCATGGAATTACAAGAGTTTCACATATGGATTTCTTGAATTTCAACCCACGGATAATAGGTACATGAAATTACAGAGTAACACACCATATATGTATATCACAACAAAATCAAACTCATAGAATATCCCTCATACAAATTGGATATAAAACTACTTCAGGATTGAAGCCAAAATCCATGAAAACTAGTGATACAATGGCATGAGAGTGCAAGCTTTTCACACAAGAGTTTATTGGGTTTAGAGTTGAATAGAATATGGGAATGGAAGTATAGAGAATAAAATAATGTATGGATTCCCCAACATCATCAAACTCATAGGAATTCCCTCATACAAATATGGTATAAAACTACTTCAGGATTGAAGCCAAAATCCATGAAAACTAGTGATACAATGGCATGAGAATACAAGATTTTCACACATGATTTTCTTGGATTTCTAGATGCATAGAGTATGGGAATGGAAGTATAGAGAATTATATATTATTGTCTTCCCCAACATCATCAAATTCATAGGAATTAGCTACTTCAATATTGAAGCCAAATCTATGAAAACTAGTTATTCAAGAGCATGAGAATGCGAACCTATAACATATGTATTCTTGATATTTAGAATTATAGATAATATGTAAATGAGATTAAATATCCATACACCATATTTCACATCTTGGGAACCAAATATACTCAACAAATCACAAGCACCTCTCCAACAAGTGCACCCTCAACATGAGAGTGTGGGGGAATGGAGAAGAAGGAATGAGATAATAGGGGAATAGATGATAATTCAAATGTATGGTCCTTCAACCTGAAAATAAAAATATTTCATTAAGCTCCAGTGAGAGGTCTAAATGTCCTCTCCAATAACCAACTTGGAAATGAATCCAACTCCCTCGAAATTGGTTCATAAGCAAGGAGAGTGAACACTCACCGTGCAATGGACAAACAAAAGCTCTCCAAAATGACAAAGGTCAATTAACAAATGATCAAAATCCATTCTTATTCCTCATGAAATCCTTTGATTAACTTCATGAGGCCTCCTAAGGTCGAATTTCCCTCCATGGGATTCCTCCAACTCATCCTAGTGGTTTAGTAACTCTCATTACACTTGTCTTCCTCTTCATGCTCCAATTCTTTCCCCAATTCAAATGGCTTCCTATAACTCCCAAAATCGACCTCTTGGTGGATATTTTTATCCCTGACATGTTATATTTTTCATATGTCTGCAATCAAGTCTGAATTTTTCATACTTGCCATATAATCTTTCATCATTTGTTGTCATAGAGTGCATGGAATCTCCTTCCAAGTGGCACACCTTGTCTTCTAGTCTCTTCCTCTTCCATGGAAGTTACTCTCCTTTTCCTATTCGAATTCCATAGCTCACTATATGATATTTGACACCACATCACCCTCCAGTAATGTTGAATTACCCATGTCTTCGAATTTGGATGAAGATCATGCCAAGTGTGTGGGGAATCTAGTCATCCAAAGGCTCCACAAGCTTCCAAGTGTCTTCATAAACCCACGCCACCTTATTTTCTTAGCATTTATCATTTATGTGACTCATTTAAATGTGAATATGGTAAACTAAAATCCTTTTGGGTCCCATATGCCTTTATTACAAAATTTATGTCTCCATCTCAATCTAGGTAATTAGTAGGTTGGTGGAACATTATTTGCAAGTAGTCTTATTTGGAAATTATTTAATTGGGAACATGACACTAGGAAGCAATAAATGGTCCAAAAGAGCAAAAAATACCCAAATACCATGCATGGGTGCCTCTAGTCAACCATTTTACCTGTTTTAAGGGACAGGGAGTGCACGAAGGACTGAGCAGTCATAAATGAGGGCGCATGTGTCTCTAGAATGGTCAAATGAGGTGCGTGGGTACATTAATGAGTCCAAAACACACAAATACCTTTCTAGACCAACATAACCAAGGTTTGGACCATATGACATAAGTACAAAACAAATGAAAGTGTGTTCTAGGTGTATGTGACCATGGTACTAGGTGGTATGATGCTCTAACACTATCATTCCCCATGATGGAATAGTAAGTGACTTTATTCCTCTCAATAGTGGTGTAAGGAGTGATATGACTCAATTTTACTAGGAAAATCAATTACAAGGGTGTGAAAGGTAGTTTTTAACCATGATAAATAAGATATGTCTCCTCTAAGATCTAAGGATGGAAAATAAGGATATAACACCATTCATGAACAACCAATGCCTCATTGGTAGATTCAAAATCTTTCTACCTCACCTCCTTTGAGAGTAAAGCATCCATAACCTCATTAAGCATTGATTTCTTTACAATGCTTTGAATTTCCATTACCAAATTGCCTCACAACTCTAACAAATAACAAAAAGGGGTCATACAATGATCCTACTCATCTATTTTCCCTCTAAATGAGATCAACTTGGTCACTATAGTGTTAAAAATGTTTAGATGCTTGGATACAAAATCACCAACACCCATTTTCAAGGTGAACAACTTTTTCAACAAAAAATGTTTATTAATCAAGGATTTAGTTTGGTACAACATCTTCCAACTTTTTCAAGAGAGTTACATCAATTTTTTCTTCGGAACATCCAATAAAACCAAATTGCCCAAACAAATCTTCGCAATGCTTCTCATATTTCTCTCCAAAACTTCCCACTCTTCATCTTTCATACCATTGGATTTGGTTCTAGACATTGCAACCAATAAATCTTGATATACAATCATATCTTCCATCTTGAGCTTCCACAACTCAAAATTAGTGCCATTAATATTCCCATTATTAATCTAGATAGGCATGCCATTTCATGACAACAAGGTTTCTTTCCACACAAGACCCCTCTCAAACCAAGATTAGCTAAAAATAACCTTGACCCTAACATCTTGGATCCATGGTTTGGGATTTGATACCAAATGAAAGGAAGTAAAAGTGAATAATGTTCTTCCTACACTGATCATTGTGAGAAAAATGTGTTGAAAAATAAATAAACACAATTACAGTGATAAACAACACATAAACATGCAACCATTAACAACATTATTTTCTAGGAAAAAACTACCGGGAGAAAAACCACATGCTCCAAAGCACACTTAATGTTGTATTTGACAACTAACAAATGATCACAATACATTATAGAGTCTTTGTGCTCTCAAAATAATGGCATAAAGTTTTAAGACAAATTTAGACAACATAGTAAAAGCTAGAGTGAGCTAAACTTTAGACCATTTGCACCTTTGCCAGTGAAATTCGTCGAAATTTGGGGAGGGAATTTTTGTTGAAATTGCGATTTTGGTTGTTGAAATTGCAATTTTGGTTGCAAAAATGGATTCATCGTCCTCAATAACCCTTGGGGCACCCCAATTATGCAATTTCAACAAACTGAAACTGCAATTTCAACAATTCTTGTCAAATTTTGGTTAGAATTTTCGCCAAAAAAAATGGTGCAAATAGTCTAGAGTCTAGCTCACTCCGTAAAAGCTCACTTGTTATACCTACGACCAAACACTTAATAAATATAGATAAAAAAACCAAAACCATTTATGATTTTCCAATTCTACATGATAGACACCACCAAACAATAAGCCCCAAGGGTTAGCTCAATTGGTAAGACGTGCACACACTCTCTCGATTCGGGGGAAGGTCACGGGTTTGAGCCTTGAGTCCTCTGGGGTTAGGCCTTCTACTAGGATGGCCGACGGTTTACCACCTCTACCATCCACGGATGTAGGAAAGTATTGATGGGTTTTCCATAGATCTTTCCATCTAACAAAAATAAAAGACAACACCACCAAACAATTAAACAATTAATTGATCAAATATTATTGCTCAAACTTATATTTTCCTATTCAACATTTATTCCTTACCACTACTTTATTTTCAATTAGTATTCAACAATCATTACTTACTCTATTGCAAAATTAGACATTTTATAATACACCTATCCCATTATAAAAGTGAAATATTCACATTTTATAATACACCTATCCCAATATAAAAGTGTAAGTGAATGATTAGAAGACGTTTATTATGAGAATTAAAACTAACCATTTGCGTCAAAAAATGACTTTAAAAATTCAAATTATAATAAAATATTTATGTCATATATATAATAAAAATGGAAAATATTAAATTTAGACTAATTTCAATTGATAATAGGTAACCGAACTTATATCAAGTACTACATTTTTTTTCCATGTTATTAGGTATTAGGTTTCAACTTAAGAAAAAAACATATTGTTAAACTTAAAATTTATATTTGTCACACCTTTATAATACTTGCTAGAATCTAAAATAATATTGATACTGTTTTACTTTTTAATTCTCTCTCCATAGAGATAAAAACATGAGTGGGAGGGCTAGTTAGCAGGGGATACTATTAATGGTAGGGAAGTATTGAGAGCTATAGAAAATGTTGAACGAAAGGGAAGCACTGAACGCTTGGCACGTCAGTCCCAGTGATATCTATTTCTCTTTCTGTAAGGGATTTCTATTTACTCATTTCCTCCTCTTCCCCTAAAGGACGTACTCAAGTTTCATATTCAGTTTGAGAATCTCCCTATTTACTTATTTCCTCCTCTTCATGTAAGGGGTACTCAAGTTTTATATTCAGTTTGAGAATCGCTTGCATGGTAATCATAGGTTCTTGTTTCACAAAACTTTTGTTTATGGCTCCTCACTTAGACATAACTTATTATGTCTTTGATAAGGGGTATATGAATTGCTCACGACGATTATTTGGAATAATTTATAGCAATTTGGAAAAAAAACATGGAAGCTAGACTAAGGTTGTGTATTATTTAATTTCTTTTTTATTTATTTTATTTTCTTAAATGTCTATTTTTTAAGGTTATTATTGGTCTAATGGAGATGACGTTGCCTTGGGTTCCTATGCCCCAAGACCCGACAGTGTTGCTAATATCAACAATGCTATAATGATCATCGTAAACAATAGCGCTCTGAAACACTTAATCAATTAATAATTAAATCTAGCAAAAGTAATGTAACTGAGGAATATTATATACATAGAATTATTAAACATAGCAAAAGTAATGTAACAGAGGAATATTATATACATATTTAATCTGTTGAAATGTACATATTTAACCCAGAACATGGTAGCGTAATAAAACCAACTGAATTACATGATATCCATCTGTCATAAGAAATCTGCTTAGCGATCATAGTCTCGTGCAGTGCAATTGATGTGATCTCAGGAAACTCAAGCATATTGTGTGGGAGAAAAGGTTTAAACCAACACTGTTAACCCATAGCTAATTCCCCCTGAAACTCTTGTGCAATTCGTGTACACTTTAATTTTAAATATATCACGATTGTCATACTTTCTATTTGAAATGAAAGTACTTGATGAATTTTAGATTTAATTATAATTTGTGCATAACAAAGCAAGTTTGGCAAGGAAAAAAAAGGATCAACATCGAAGTTCAATACAAAGCTCAGTATATGTCTGTGTATATGTAGGGTTGTAGTCATACAGTCTCACATAAAGCTACACACAGTTTTCACTTAGAGTCGAATTGAATCGAATCAAAATAATGACGATTAGATCGATGTTAGAGCTTAATGACGGGAAATTGGTGATAAGGGGAAGAGTGAGTTCTTCACAATGTGAGTCACAACACCACTCTCAACGGAGGCTTCCATTTCATTGAAGCTGCAAAGCTTTTTTCTTTTATTTATGCAGAGTTTCTTTGTTATCTTGTTTTTTTTGTGTAATTTTAGTTTCTTGATATGAAAAAAATTCTTCTTAAGCAGTATATTTAGAAATTGTTACAAATTCTTTGAAAGCCTCAGTTTTTCTTTTAGCTTGTCGCTCTTGTATCTAAACATATAGTGAGCATGCTGCCTCTTATTAAAATATCTGAAGGTCTTGGATGAAGAACTTACATTTTTGTGTTCCAGCAAGTCTTTAATCATTGTAGTGAGCATGTCGCCATTTATTAAGATATCTCTTTTTTTTAAAGGAAGTGTTAAAACAGAAAAAGTCCTTGTTTAAATCATGGATTGCTGGTTATACGGGTGAAATTTGAGGTTTCTTTCAGGAACTTAGTCCATATAGGACTTCTTTTATGCATGTAGTTTGTTTTTTTGTGTTCTTCATTTTCTTGTGCTTCTATTTGAGGTTAAACATATTTTCCAGGGTTGTCTCTATTTCTGAGTCTTGCGCAGACATGGAATATAGACTTCCATAAGCAAATGAAAATTGTTTCTCTTTAGTTTTAATCTTTACAAGTGAGACAATGTCTACAGGTTATTATTTTTGTGGATAGTTGGGTTTTTATGAGCTTTGGATGTAGAGCATGTAATTTGGGTCTATATTGCGATTGTAAGGTGCATATTTGTTGTTATTTTTCTCTCTTCTTGATTTATTCTGCAAGGGCTTCCAAGGGCTTGAGTTTTCCACTGCGGACGTGATCGTTTAGTGTCGACCATAGCGCCCTCCCAAGTATTGAAGTTTTGTATACTTCCAAAGCTACGACTGTCGGTTTATTGGTCATATTTTGCAAGTACGGTCACATAAACCCAATATAGTTTTTATTAGAAACTGTTCCTCTGTTATACTAAGTGGTTTTTTCCTTTAAATACAACAATTGAACACTATGTACCCTTATCCGATAACTACATACCAAAAGACGCATCCCTCTATGTCTAACCAATTCGAACTCATTCAAACTACTTCAATTATATAATTTCCAATTAGTTATGTTTTCATTGTTGTTGTCCCCCAAAAAATTGCAAATGGACCTTAATTTTTCGGTAGAAGTGCACTGATTGCTTTTTTGAAGAGAAAGAGTTTATGCATAATGGCCTTCGATTAGAAAAATTTTCCTGCTTGGGCTAGATATGAAAAGAATTGTGCTCAAGAATTTGAAGTAGAAATAGATATCAGACGGGGGATGAGCAGCAAGGATGTCAAGAGATGGTTGAAAAAATGGGGTTGGAATGAGCTGGAAAACCATCTCAGGCCCTCAGTTTGGAAGCTCATCTTGGATCAATTTAGTGACATGCTAGCAAGAATTTTACTTGTGCCAGTTGTTGTTTCATTTGATATTTCTTGGATTAATGGTGATGAAGGTGGATAGCACTGCTTTCGTTGAGTTGATGGTTATGATGTAAGCCTCGGGACTTTGAAGACACATAATTTGTTCAAGATTTTTTTTTAATCCCTAGATAGCCTGAGCATTGAGGAATTGAATGATCCTGAAAGGAAGCGACACTACCCTGCATGCATGGGTGGTGCTAGGGAAATTAATTGGTACAATAGTATTCGACCTATTTTAGCTCATGCCAAAAATATCGAATTCATATATATCCCCGACAAGGAAATATATATGAATCAGTGATTATTTGGAGTAATTTGTAGCAATTTAAAAAAAAGCATGGAAGTTAGACTAAGGTTGTGTATTATTTAATTTATTTTTTATTTTTTATTTTCTTAAATGTCTATTTTTTAAGGTTATTATTGGTCTGATGGAGATGACGTTGCCTTGGGTTCCTGTTCCTGAAGACCCAGTGAAGTTGATCATATCAACAATGCTATAATGATCATCGTAAACAATAGCACTATGAAACACTTAATCAATTAATTCTTAAACCTAGCACAAGTAATGTAATCGGTGAATATTATATACATATAATTATTAAACTTAGCAAAAGTAATGTAACAAAGGAATATTATATACATATTTAATCTGTTGAAATGTACATATTTAACCCAAAACATGGCAGCGTAATAAAACCAACTAAATTACATGATATCCATCTGTCATAAGAAATCTTCTTAGCGATCACAGTCTCGTGCAGTGCAACTGCTGCAATCTCGGGAAACTCAAGCATATTGTGTGGGAGAAAAGGTTTAAACCAACACTGTTAACCCATAGCTAATTCCCCCTGAAAATCTTGTGCAATTCGTGTACAATTTAATTTGAAATATATCACGATTGGCATACTTTCTATTTGAAATGAAAGTACTTGATGAATTTTAGATTTAATTATAATTTGTGCATAACAAAGCAAGTTTGGCAAGGAAAAAAAAGGATCAACATCAAAGTTCAATACAAAGCTCAGTATATGTTTGTGTATATGCAGGGTTGTAGTCATACAGTCTCACATAAATCTACACACAGTTTTCACTTAGAGTCAAATTGAATTGAATCAAAATAATGACGATCAGATCGGCATTAGAGATTAATGATGAGAAATTGGTGATAAGGGGAAGAGTTAGTTCTTTGCAATGTGAGTGTAACACCACTCTCAATGGAGGCTTCCATTTCATTGAAGCCGCAAATAATTTTTCTTTTATTTATGCAAAGTTTCTTTGTTATCTTGTTTTTTTATGTAATTTTAGTTTCTTTATATGAAAAAAGATCTTCTTAAGCAGTATATTTAGAAATTGTTATAGATTCTTTGAAAGCCTCAGCTTTTCTTTTATCTTGTCGCTCTTGTATCTAAACATATAGTGAGCATGCCGCCTCTTATTAATATATCTGAAGGTCTTGGATGAAGAACTTACATTTTGGTGTTTCAGCAAGTCTTTAATCATTGTAGTGAGCATGTCGCCATTTATTAAGATATCTTTATTTTTTAAAGGAAGTGTTAAAATAGAAAAATCCTTATTTAAATCATGGACTGCTAGTTATACAGGTAAAATTTGAGGTTTCTTTCAGGAACTTAGTCCATATAGGACTTAATTTATGCATGTAATTTGTTTTTTTGTGTTCTTCATTTTCTTGTGCTTCTATTTGAGGTTAAATGTATTTTCCAGGGCTGTCTCTATTTCTGAGTCTTGTGCAGGCATGGTGTACAGACTTACATCAGCAAATGAAAATTGTTTCTCTTTAGTTTTAATCTTTAAAAGTGAGACAATGTCTACAGGTTATTATTTTGTGGATAGTTGGTTTTTTATTAGCTTTGGATGTAGAGCGTGTAATTTGGGTCTATATTGCGATTGTAAGGTGCATACTTGTTGTTATTTTTCTCTCTTCTTGATGTATTCTTCAAGGTATTCCAAGGGCTTGAGTTTTCCACTGCAAACGTGATCGTTTAGCGTCGACCATAGTGCCCTCCTAAGCATTGAAGTTTTGTATACTTCCAAAGCTACGTCTATTGGTTTATCGGCCATATTTTCCAGGTATAGTCACGGAACACAATGCGATTAATGCAATTTGTAGGGTTGTGTGTGCATGAACACAATGACGTGGACTGCATAAGATTCCAAACACATCCATCTAGCTCAAGGATGGTGTAAGAAGCTACAAATGGAGCAAATATGTAATCAATTGGATATGTTTCTCCTTCAGTGGCCCATTCTGATCCATCCCAAATTGTAGAGTATAAAGACATTGGCTTTGAAGGATACTGCAATCCTGTGGCTTGAGTATGGACTACCTCATGAATAGGGATCATATTTATAGTTTTAATTATACTTTTATCTATCCTAAATATTGAGGGTACAACTCCATTAGAAGTAGAACTGGCCAACCAAGATCCTCCACAAAATCTTGGATCCAAAACCCACAACAAAATTAATCTAAGGCCAGTACACTAGAGCCTTCCTCCATCAACAGTATCCCATGTCCACAAGAGGAATTCAAAAATTGTACCATAAATTCAAAAATGCTCTAGACTGAAAGAAATTGTGTGAAAGAACAACAAACATGCGGGAGAATTATTAATACCTCGTCCTTGATGCAGTGGCCACTATGCAAAGTGCTCACTGTTTAGACCTTTGAAACTTGTTGAACACTCTTCATTTTCCACCTTTGAAGATTAAGGGGTGAGGCATATACTTAGGGTTGAAACACATATTTTGTCATGTCTTACTTGTTTGTCAACACTGTACCATTTTTTGTAGTATTTCATGTTAATCAAATTGTTGTATCTTTTTTGCAGTATTTAATGTCATTAATCTCATTCCTTTGTAATTTTTACTAGTATCTTACCACTATCCTGGAGATTTATCCTCTTTTCCTTTATTTTCTAGATGTGGGATGGTAGTAATCATCAACCAAAATAATGGTTGGCAAACCCAAGGAACTCATTAGGAATTGATCTTGAGATCTCCATAATTTCATGACAATGAGAAATATAAATATATGTTGATAACCTATAGAACTGATATGAAGTCATTATGCTGCAACAAAGCCTGCAAATAAATATAAATATATAGTGTTTTTCTTAAAGTTTAATTATCTAAATAGCGGGTGAATCCATGAAGATGGGTGTCTATTTTGGGGGGTCTTATGAGAAAATAAATTTGTTTTTTTCATGTTTTTCAACTTTGGGCGAACGAAAGTGATATTTTCATTTAGAATTTCACTTACAAGTAAAAACAAAACTTTTAGAGAATTATGTTAGCTTTCTATTCATAATTTTTTGAATTTTTTTTTATTGAGATTTGATATGTCGTTTCAGAAAATGTTTGATAGTGTGTCCTTATAAAATGAAAGGACTAAGAAATAGTCATGTTTGGTTGCACCTGTAAAATCATTTTTAAAATCATGTTTTGCAAAAAAAAAAATGCTACGACAATCTACACACAATATACTATTGCAATGACTATAAATTTGTAACCAACTGATCTATCTACTAATTATAATATTTTTTTGAATTCGATCAATGGGAAAACCTTGTCGGTTTTAAACATGTTTTTGGTTGCGCCAATTTTCTCTCAATTGACTATAAAACTTAAAAATATACGAATACCCTTTTGAAGTAGACACTCCAATTAAGTGCACCATATTTGTTTCAATTTTTTTGGTGGTGTATTTTTAAAGTTATATATTTTTCATTTCACTGCATTTTGAAAGAGATGAAACTAAACTCGACACATGTTAAGAAACAAAAAAAATAAAAATATCGGATCTCACCTATGCACAACAAAATCTATACCTACGGAAAGTAGATTTAATGACGAAACTAAAGGTATCAAGTCCGACAATCAATTTGTAGTGTAAGGCATCCATTTTACCTTCTGAAAATGAAGAAACTTGAAAACTGTGCAGGTTATAGGTTTCAGAGGTTATTCGACTGAATAATTATTCGGCCAAACAATGTTTTTTCGTAACGGCGACGTTACAAATAAGGTTGTTCGGTCGAAAACTAAGTGCAAAAAAAAATTCGTTAGCCGAAAAAAATAATCATATAAATAAAATGAAAGAGCTTCATTATTTTCTCACCTCTTCATTTCTTATAAATAAAACGAAAAAGCCTCATTATTTTTGCACCTCTTCATTTCGTATAAGTAAAACGAAAGAGCCTCATTATTTTCTCACCTCTTCATTTCGTATAAGCAAAAGTATTTTTGAAGGAGTTTTCAGAGGAGATTTCTTTTGCCAAAGAGTTTTTAGAAGGTAGTTTTCCTCTTATTTATAATCCAGGGGTACATTCAAAGAAGTTTTTCCCAAGGCATTTTTGTCAAAGATTTTATGTTCTAAAGTAATTTTGAAAAGAAGTTATTTTTTTGCAAGAAGTTTTTTCATAAAATATTTTTCCAAGATATTTTTCCAAAGTAGGTTATTTGTTTGCAATGGGTTTTTTTCCAAAAAGAAATTTTTTTTTTTTCAAAAAGTTTTTTCCAAGGTATTTTTGCAAAGTAGGTTCTTTGCAAGGGGTCTTTTCCAAAGAGTTTATTTGCAACGTATTTTTGCAAATGAGTTTTTTTTCCAAAATATTTATATAAGTTGTTTTTTCAAATAAGGTTTTTTTTCAAAGAGTTTTTTTTCCAATTGTTTTACAAAGAAGATTTCTTTACAAGGTGTTCTTATTTTTTTCCAAGGGTTTTTCAAAAGGAGATTAAGCAATCATGGGCAATAAAAGAAACCGTAAAAAAGAAGTGATCGTAAACGTGATGACGATGCCAATAGGGAAAAACAAAAACTTAGAAATACAGCCAAAAGAGCAAGGATTGCAGAAACGGAAGAAATAAATGAAGATATAAGAACATATTTACATGACAATGTTGATGAAATGGAAATTGAAAATATGGTACAAGAAGAACAAATGAAAGTTGAAAAGACCATTGTTGACGTAAATAGTGATTTACATGTTAATGCTGATGAAGTCAATATTGAAGATCAAAACCAAGATCCAGAAATTGGACCTAGAATGTATATATCATGTATTTTCGAAATTCATTTTTTATAATGAATTGTATTTTTGGACATATGTTAAATTTAATTTAATTTGATGTATAGGTACTTTCATCATTGATGATGAAATGTTAGAAGACATTGATTGTGACAAATATGGAGAAAAAATACCCATACATGTTGCACAAGATCGTGCTACAAAAATTTATGATGATATTCTCAAGGATTGTTCAATAGTAAGACAAGCGCAAATTTTGAGATGTTTATTGGTGTCCAAGAAGTTAGAAGGTGCTACATCATTATTGAATATTCACAAGGTGACAAAAGAGTCGAAACTGAAACATAATGTGATAGAAAATATAGGTGATGCAATAAAAAAATTTGGAAAATCCAGAAAGAAAGATACTAGCGCTGCATGTAGAGCAATTCAGATAGCAATTGTTTCAGCTAGTACTAGACAAAAACGTTTGACAACACAACTAGCACAAACAATTGGAACCTCAAGAAAGACATTATACAAACATAACAAATTCAGAATGCAAATAGATGAAAATGATGAAGTTGCTTGCTGGGCAATTATTTGTAGACAACCTTACAAAGATAGAATGGGAGAAGGTGTTAAAGATATTGTACAGAAATATTGGTTGGAACATGCTCGAATTTCACCAAATTCAAGGGATGTGATACGACAAAGAGTATCATGAAATATATATGAAATCCGTCCAAAACATATAATGGAAATGACACAAGTACAATTGTTCAATAAATTCAAGGAAGATCATCGTGGAATTAATATGTCGATCACTACATTTGTGCAACAAAAACCATGGTATGTTAGACCTATTACTATATGTGACACATGTTGTTGTCATTATCATGTGCAATTTCAATTATATTACGACATGTTTCTTGAATTTGGTAAAATGTTTTGGACAAATTCACCACCTTCGCCCACAGTACATGAATTCATGTCTCAAACCCTATGTGAAAGAAATCACGATGAAGTATTTTATAATAAGAAATGTGTCAATGGAAAACATTGTTATGGTTGTGGAAATATTGTTTTATTCCACAATAAATACCCTATCGATAATGATCAGTCGCTTTCAAATGTAATCATCGATTGGATAAGATATGAATACAACAATTATTCTACAAGTTCTAGTGATGCACATTCCAAAAGAATTGAATTACAAGAAGATAAAATATGTGTGACAGATTTTCTCAAGAAATTTGAAAGTGAAATTTATAAGTACACCAAGCATTCACATAGAGCACAATGACAAGACCTTCAATTCAAACATTCCCATGAAATTTTTCCAAATGGAACAATTTTGTTTGTAGTTGATTTTGCAGAAAACAACACATTTGCTGCATAAAAAGAGATTCAAAGTGAATACTATCATTCTGACCAAGTTTCAATATTTGTCCATGTTCTATATAGACATTCTCAACAAGATGTTGATGGCATTGAAAGCACGTGTGACAATCGAGATGTGATTAAAGAATATCACTTTTATATCGGCGATGATCGTACACATGATACACATTTTGTTCAACATTGTATTGAAATTTTTTTCTATGATTCACTAAAAAGTCATAAAGTTGAATTCAATGAACATTGGATATGGTCGAATGGATGTGTGGGACAATTTAAATCTTCACGATCCTTTTTTTGGTTATGTCGATTTCATAAAGCAATGAACATTAAGCATTGCTGGAATTTCTTTGAAACTAGACATGGAAAAGGTGAACATGATGGTACAGGAGCATGCGTAAAGAGAGCACTTTGAATATGGAAAATGAACCATTCTTCTAGACGATTTCATTCAGTTGTAGAGGTTGTCCAGTGGTGTAAATCAAAACTAAGCCATGAGTGTAGTCAATAACCAAAATATGTGCTCAGGTATGTACATTACTTTTTTAATTTATATTAATTGTCAATTTTAAAAAATGTATGTGCTAACATTGAAGTATTTGTACACTAACATTAAAAGTTGTCATTTGTGATTTATCATTTATTGTGTAGGTTTTTTTGGATTGTTGGGGTCCAAGATATAGATAGATCAATACCATACGAGGCTAGCAACATACATGGGACTAGGGAACTTCACTCTATTCAAACAAAACCTTCCAAAACGTGTTTGCATTTGACAGTAGAAAGAAAACATGTTTTTGTCATATTTGCACTGAAAATGTTGAATCTACAGAAGTTTGTGAAAACATAATGAACAACTACGTAAAACATTGGAAACACATAGAGATTAATCCAAAAGGAAAAATGCCACTAGCAAATATAGAAGAATTAGAATCAGAAGAAATAAAAATATCATCTGATGGCGATAGAATTTCAGATCTTGTTAGAGAAGGTAATGATGTTGTTGATTGTTCAATATTGTCCATCACCTTATGTTTATATAGTCAATTTAATTCACATAACTCCAACTCTAATTGTAATTTGCACAGGAGATATTTTTGTTGTGATTGCACCGTTAGACAACGACGAAGACGAAAAATATTATTTGATGCAATGCACTGAAGGAAAAATGAAGTTATTGGAGGACTACAATGACAACGGATTTACATACGAAAGAGGATCCATCATTTTAAAAGGCTATTTTTTGCAGCAAACCCGTATGACTGAAAATTATGTCTACTTTCAAGATTATGAACCTGATGTTATATGTTGTCAGTATAGTCATTTAGTATGTGCATCTCGAATAAAATTAGAACAAGTTGTATAAAAAAAACCTTAAAAAATAAAAAATGGAAACTGTCCAAATATGACCATGAACGGATAATTGAGGACAAAATTCCATTGCAATGTTTTTAACTATATCATTTCTTGTTCTATGTTAAGATTGGCTATCATGACGTCATTGAACTTTAATTTATTAAAATTTAGAATCAAGTTGATAATGTTACCTTAGTAATAAAAAAATATTAGAATTCAAAATCAAATTGCTTTAATGTTACCTTAGAAAATTGATGGATTGAGCTATAATTTATTAGAATTCAGAATCAGGTTACTAATTTTACTTTA
This sequence comes from Pseudotsuga menziesii, assembly GCA_001517045.1. Classification (NCBI taxonomy): domain Eukaryota; kingdom Viridiplantae; phylum Streptophyta; class Pinopsida; order Pinales; family Pinaceae; genus Pseudotsuga; species Pseudotsuga menziesii. The sequence continues at coordinate 73,073 of LPNX010777075.1, forward strand.
CTAATAAAAAATATTCTTATCAAAACTTCTTAACATTCCTAACCATTCCTAACATTCACTCATACATTCATATATTTACGCCTATCAAAACTTCCTAACATTACTAACATTTCCTAACATTGATTCCTAACATTTCCTAACATTGATTCCTAACATTAGATTGCATCTAACATTCCTAACATTCCTAAAATTCTAAACTTTTCAACGTTAAAAATATGTTACATATACAAACATACATGAATTTACTAATACATACATTCATATAATTGCACCTATTTAAACTTCCTAACATTCATTCTTAACATTCCTCATCCCCATTCCCACATTCACTCCTAACATTTCCCATGTTTATATAGTCAATTTAATTCACTTAACTCTTAATGTTAACATTCTCCATATTCGTTCTTAACATTTCTAACATTCCTAACCTTTACATATATATAATCCAAAAAACAATATCTAAAATCAATGTAACAAATTGGATTGCTTTCATTGTTAAGGTTAACATTCCTCATATTTGTTCTTAACATTCCTAACATTCCTAGCCTTTACATATATATGTATATAATCCAAAAAACAATATCTAAGATCAATGTATATATGTATATAATCCAAAAAAACATTCATGAACATTAAAGTTCAATGTACATGTATATAATAAAAAAACAGTCATGAACATGTAAGTTCAATGTACATGTGTATATAATAAAAAAAAACATTAATGAACATGTGTATAATCCTAAAATTAAGCTCTTCGATGTCTGAATCAAAAGATTCCATCACTATCCTCCACTAAGGTCTTCCCTTGGACTCGTAACAATCTGAAACATGTATAAAAACAGATTATGAATATCATAAATCATTTAAACAATTTTAAATTAAAATCAAAACATTAAAACATTAAACTAGTATATAAAAGATCAGTACAATTACTAACAAAATTACCTCAAATTATCTATCATTCAATGGAGTCTTCTCTTTGCCTCTAAAGGGTGGAGGAGACCCAAGCTACAACATGTATAAAAATAGTTTATAAATCTTACAAACTATTTTAAACTAAAATAAATAAAATAAAATATTAAACTTACAATTCCACCACTATCCTCCAATGGAGTCTTCCTTTTGCCTCGAAAGATTGAAGAGATCCAAGCTTCAACATATATACAAGCAATTTAGAAATGTCAAAAATTATTTAAACTAATTAAACTTATATATCAAATAACAATTTGGATAATATTACATACCTTGAAGAAGAAACATGTAAAAACATTACTACTTTTGCTTCCTCTAAATTTTATGTGTAGATCTATAGATATGGGTCGAGGAGTAATAGGAGTCATAGATTTGATCAATCATATCTATAACTCCTAATACTCCAAGACCCATTTCTATAAATAAAGATAAATGACCCTTCTTTATATCAATGACACTGCAACCATAGATGATAAGGAGAAATCATCTCTACCACTATCGCCACGTCGATGATTAATTGAATGTGAACTATACAATAAGCTTGAATCCAAAGATGACCACAATAATCTTTGATTTTCATTTCAGACACCAACTCCCAAAAAATGTAATGACCACCTACGCTTCTGTCTCAAGGCTGCTCTCTTTCCATTGAATATGACATCTACAAATTTACAGAAATATCAGTTTCTACATGTTAATTAATCAACTTCAAAAACCTAGCTACTATAAAAACTAAGATTTCAATAAAGACCTAGATATCCCTAATATTATCTAATGGTTCTTTAAATGATTATAGCTAATTTATTTTCCAATTCCATATCAATTTCTACATGTTAATTTTAATCAACTTCAAAAACCTAGCTACTATAAAAACTAAGATATCAATAAGAACCTAGATATCCCTAATATTATCTAATAGTTATTTAAATGATTTTAGTTAATTTATTATCTATTTTCATTTGAGATGATATCTACAAGATTACACAAATCAACTCATGTCATGTTCAAATTCTACAAGTTAATTCCTCATCTTCAAAGACCTAGCCACTAAAAAAACTAAATTTTTAATAAAGACCTATATGTCCTTAATATTATCTAATATATCAACTTATAACATATTCAAACTCTGCATGTTAATGCCTCAAATTCAAAGAACTAACTACTATAAAAACTAAGTTTCTATTACCTAGATGTCCCTCATATTATCTAATAGTTCTTAAAATGAAAATAGCTACACTATTGTTGGATGTATGAAAAATTAATGTAGCAATCTTTGTGTTTTTTAAGTGTTTTAAATTTTTAAAGCTATCTTTTTAATAAAGACCTAAATGTACCTGATATTATCTAATAGTTCTTAAAATGAAAATAGCTACACTATTGTTGGATGTATAAAAAATAATGCAGCAATCTCTATGTTTTTGATGTATTTTAGATTTTAAAAATGAATAAAACCAATATCATCAAATATGAAATTAAAACTACATTTCTTTATGTCAACTACAAATATTTTCATTATTCCATAAAATCATAAAAAATATCCCTTATACTAAGTAAACTGATCAGAGTCACAGTTGATGAACTCTGCATTGACAAAGTTGATCAACTCTGCATGGATAGGGTTAAGTTCATCACTTCATGTAAACAGAGTTAATCAACTCTATCCATGGACAGAGTATTCATTCATGAACTTTGTCCATGGACAGATTTAATACAAATATCTTCCTTATTATACCTATGAACTTAAATTAATATTATAAAAAAATCACAATATCTTAATATAATAGTAAGTATAAATTGTAACTAATAAGCATTATACAAGTTATATGTTTTTTTTATGTTTTAGATTAAAAATACATAAGATAAAATAGATCAGTAATCAAAAAATCTGATGTTTTATGTGTAATAATGGTTTTTTTATGATTTATATTAAAACTACTATAATACGTTTTGCTAAGTAAAGTTATTAGGGAAAGAGTTGATAAAGTCTGAATGAACTATGTTTTGCTAAGTATAATCCATTGTCTTATCTATTTGGACATATTTGATTTACTCTATTCACATGTGGACAGAGTTGATGAACTTTGTCCAAATGGACAGAGTTCATCAACTCTGTCCATTTTGAGAGAGTTCTTTAACTCTGTCTATTTGGAGAGAGTTATTCAACTCTGTCCATCTAGACAGAGTTTATGAACTGTCCATCCGAGTGTTGATCAACTCTGTCCAAATGGACAGAGTTCATCAACTCCTTCCATTTTATTTAAATTATTACCTATAATTTAAGTTAAAAATATTTCATTATAATTAAAATAGATTATATTAAATTCTAAAAACATAGAATTTATAATTAAAGTTAACAAAAACTTATCCAAATGGACTCTGTCCATTTAAACAGAGTTGATGAACCCCGTCCATTTGGACAGAGTTCATCTACTCTATTAACATGGACAAATTTCATAGACATATAGATATTAATTAAAATTAAAATTATAAGATTTATACAGTACCAAATAACATATGCAAACTTTAACTCTGCAATACTATGACAAAAAACGAATGCCCTTGACTACAACAAGAGATAAATCACATATTAAAAATTTCAAATTATAGAAGCAATTTCATAAAAAATTACCTGACACGAGGGAGCACAGCAAGACCAGACCACAAATAGACCCTCCAAAAAAAGACCACAAAAACCACCAGGATGTGTCCACGAACAGACCTCCATGCCGAACATACCTCCACGGCGAACAGTCCATCACGAAGTGACCTCCATGAACATACCTCCACGCCGACAGGAAACTAGTATGTCCACGTCAGGAGGACCGGTGACGAGAACATGGATGACAGAGGAAACACGACCAAATGAAGACAAATGACTGCATGCGAAAACAATGAAAATGGAGCCGGAGCTTGCCTTTTATGCGAAATAATTATTCGGCCGAAGAGTTGTTCGGCCAAACCATTATTCAGCCGAACAACTCTTCGGTCGAATAATTGTTCGGCCGAACAACTCTTCGGCTGAATAACTATTCGGCCGAACAAGTATTAAAACGACCGTAAAAGATGTTGGTTGGCTATGCGTTCTGTCAAATTAAACGGTTCACTGTTAATGTTATTCGGGTGAATAAAGAATTACTTATGCGGCCGAATAATGATAATTATTCGGCCGAATAAATAAAATATTCAGCCGAATAAATATAGTTATTCGGTCAAATAACGTTCGCTATGTTGTTTGGACACCCAATTCTCACGGAAGTGTTACCCAACTTTGCGTTTTCACCCTAGCACAAGTCTAATAATTATCCATCAATTGTCCTTAACTCTAACCAAATTCCTCCTCGCTACAACTTTCTACAAAAAGCAGGTGGCAATGTCGAGGACATTGCCACCACATGGCTCTTGCACATATATATATGGCTTAAAAAATGACACAGCGCAAATGAAATGGTTCCTTACTTTGATTGAACTAAAATCATTTTAGTTTTTGTCAAAGTGACGAGCCATCTCACTTGAGCCATGCTGTCCATAGAAAGTATTGTGAAACTAGAACTTGTGATTGCTCTACAAGAAGAGGCAACATAAGGCAGATGCTATGCATTAAAACAAAAATAGAATATATATGGGGTTTGGGATATAGATATTAATGGTGTATAAAAATAAAAATGCATATATATATGGGGTTTGGGATATAGATATTAATGGTGTATAACAATAAAAATGCATTTCAAAATGATGGGTTAAATTAAAATTCAGACTTCATTAATGATGTTCAATTTTATGAAGTGGCATTATTTTGACATGTAAAATTGAAAATGACGACTATTTATTGAGAAATGACAATTAGTGGTGCCCTCTTCTTCAGTCTGAATTTTTTTTTATTTCTTCATGGGTGGCTCCTGTAGCTAGGCATATGTGGCTAAGCAGTGCACTCCTTTTTTTAAGGTTTATTGCGGTGAGGTGTGGCGAGCTTGCGGGTTAACCACTACTCCAATGATATGGGTCCTGGCCTGCTACTATTTTGATCTACTTTACTGACATTTTTTTTTGTAAATTTAGAAACTAGTCTATTGAAGTAAAGTAATAGTACAATAAAAAATACAGTTCATGGTATCAAGTCTGCAAGTAGAAAGTGGCAAAACAGGAGAAACAACCTTCCCTTGAGGGGAATTCAGACATTTACAAACAATGTGATCCTCCCTATGAGAGGGAAAAAAATCATTGTAGCACAAAATTTACAAAGTTTGATATGAAAGACTTAAAAATAATACTGTAAATAGTAGGGGAATCTGACCCCCAAGAGACCCAATAAAAAAGAGAGAGTACCCGAATCATTAATCTAGATTATGGCTTGGAAGGTGGTTCCTCCTCTATTGCAACCCCGAAGCTGAAACCTAACTGGGAATTGGGTTGGTCCTTTGCAGTGGAAATAGGTGGGTTGGCAAAAACCTGACCGTCGTGTTTGCTTGAACCTCCTCCATCGTTGTTGGTCGCTTCATCACTGCTTTCCTCCTCCTCATTGTTGGAAGGGCTTCACTTGACTGGAAGAGGCTCTATTTTTTTGTAGTCAGTTGCATTGCTAAAGGTGGATTTTCCTTTCCTGGTACTGGGCATGTTCTGCTGGGGAGGGGGGGATGCTTTTCAATATCCATAGGAGCAGCCAAGGGATTAGCGGAAGGAGCTGTTGAAGGAGTCATGGAGGGAACCAGGGGGTTGAGCTGGGGGACGAATGAGAAATCTACTAAAAGATTTTTTACGACCTAGTAGTTGTTCATGCGTTCCACCGTCCGATTTGCTACAGTGTGGGAACCTGTGATTTCATTCTCCCAGTCGTCAAATAGTTGACGGGGAGGGTCGGGATTCTCCAAATCATAAGCTTTAGTGCTAGCCTGAGCAATGAAGCTTACAACTCAGTCGTTAACGTTGTTGCGGCCTCCCCGAGCTTATCTAGGCATAGCTCGCTATCTGCATGACATGGCCTATTCAACTGGCCACACAGAGTAGTGAAGCTCCTGTGTGTCGATGACTGGGCTGAGAACGGGAGGCTGAAGATTACGATGTTTTTCCTTTACCTCCAAAAAATGTCGGATAGCCAGTCTTCGCAGGAATGAACAGAGTTGAGCAAATGAGAGGTGAAATGGTGAGCATGAAACCCTTAATGAAGGGCCACACTTCTTGAGACTCCATTAATATGGCATTAATTCTGCAATCGAATGCAGGGTACCAGGTGACGGCAGAAGGATTGTGTCCCATCGTGACTTCGGAAGCTCGCATGGATCCAGGTTGATGCCAAGCTGCGGGATTAATAGTTGAGCGGGATGATGTCAAAGGAGCGACGTCAAGGGACAGTTTTGTGTCTCGATGATCACTCCTTGGTGTCCAAGTGGCGATGAGTCACCCGCATCCAAGTCTACTTTGCTGAAATTTACCTAAGGCCTCATTATGATTTTATGCCCATTAAGACAATTTTTTTTGTACTTGTGCTTTATGCACAATTTTGCAACCCTATAATAGGGAGTTGAATGTTCAAGCTTTTGTTTTCTACTTACTTTATGAGCATCCATATCTGGTGCTTTTACACTTGTTGAAAGATCGTCGGGGCTTTATATAAACCGCTTTAGTTGCTCGAGAGGCGCTCTACAACCCAGTATGAAGGAGATCTTGTAACGTTATGTGGAAGATCTTGTAACGTTTGTCCATATTATGTTGTAACGTTTGTTGGTAAAAAAAAAAAAAATTATTGGCCAAAATAAATGTTGGCCACAAAAACAACCTAATACGAGGGAGATGTTGTAATGTTCCTACATAACAAAACCATAAAAAATAAAAAAATTAATTATCTGCCAAAAATAATGTAACAACACAATATGGGGGAGATGTTGTAATGTTCCTACCTAACAAAATAATAAAAAATAAAAAAGTGAATTATCCACAAAAAATATGTTGGTCTTGTCCTAAACAACCCATGGTTTTATTGTACATGGTTTAAGAGGGCCTTGCAAATGGTTTTAAAACCATGTGCAAGGCCTCCTCAACAACCCATGATTTTATTGTACAAGTTTTAGGAGGGCCTTGCACATGGTTTTAAAACCATGTATGGGTGAGATGATGTAATGTTCGTTCCTAACATAATAACAAATATTATACGTCAAAAATAAAAAATAAAAAATGTTAATAATAAAAATATTATATGTTGATGATAAATAATATTAAATATTAATAATAATAAAATTATATGTCAACCTTAAAGTAAAAAGATATGTCTTTTGGTTTGAATCAAATCAATAAGTCTTTGAGTGCAATACTTAATAAGAGGTTTGCTACTTGAGAGATTTGATCCCTCTCGGCGCTTAATAGAGCCTAGGATTTGGATCTATGCTGGGAACCTGTGAATTCATTCTCCCAGTCGTCAAATAGTTGACGGAGAGGGTCGAGAATCTCCAAATCATAACCTTCAGTGCTAGGATGAGCGATGAAGCTTACAACTCAGTCATTAACATTGTTGCGGCCTCCCCGAGCTTGTTTGGGCGTAGCTCATTGTCTGCGTGACATGGTCTGTTCAGTTGGCCATGCAAAGCAGTGAAGATCCTGTGTGTTAACGAATGGGCTGAAGACTACGGTGTTTTTCCTTCGCCTCCAAAAATGTCGGATAGCCAATCTCCGCAAGAATGAACAAAGCTGAGCAAATGAGAGGTGAAACGGTGAGCATGAAACCCTTAACGAAGGGGCACACTTCTTGAGACTCCATTAAGATGGCCTTAATTTTACAATTGAATGTGGGGTACCAGGTGACGGCAAAAGGATTGCATCCCATCGTGAGTTCGGAAGCTCGCACGGATCTGGGTTGATGCTAGCCTATGGGATTAATAGTTGAGTGGGATGATGTCAAAGGAGTGACGTCGGGGGATAGCTGTGTGTCCCGACGGTCACTCCTTGGTGTCTAGGTGGCGATGAGTCACCCGCATCCAAGGCTACTTTGCTGACATTTACCTAAGGCCTCATTATGATTTTATGCCCATTAAGACAACTTTTTTTTGTATTTGTGCTTTATGCACATTTTTGCAACCCTATAATAGGGAGTTGAATGTTCAAGCTTTTGTTTTCTACTTACTCTATGAGCATCCGTATCTGGTGCTTTTACACTTATTGAAAGGTCGACGGGGCTTTATATATTAAACCAACATAAATCTAAATCCTAGGCTCTATCAAGCGCCAAGAGGGATCAAATCTCTTGAGTAGCAAACCTCTTATTAAGTATTGCACTCAAAGAGCTATTGATTTGATTCAAACCAAAAGACATATCTTTTTAATTTAAGGTCGATATATAATTTTATTATTATTAATATTTAATATTATTTATCCTCGACATATAATATTTTTATTATTAACATTTAATATTTTTTATGGCTGACATATAATATTTGTTATTATGTTAGGAACGAACATTACATCATCTCACCCATACATGGTTTTAAAACCATGTGCAAGGCCCTTCTAAAACCATTTGTTGTTTAGGAGGCCTTGCATATGATCTTAAAACCATTTGCAAAGCCCTCCTAAACCTTGTACAATAAAACCATGGGTTGTTTAGGAGGCCTTGCACATGGTTTTAAAACCATTTGCAAGGCCTTCTTAAACCATGTACAATAAAACCATGGGTTGTTTAGGACAAGGCCAACATTTTTTTTGGGGATATCTCACTTTTTTATTTTTTATTATTTTGTTAGGTAGGAACATTACAACATCTCCCCCATATTGTGTTGTTACATTTTTTTTTGTAGATAATTATTATTATTATTATTTTTTATTGTTTTGTTACCTAGGAACATTACGACATCTCCCTCATATTAGGTTGTTTTTGTGGCCGACATTTATTTTGGCTAATAATTAAAATTTTATTTTTTATTATTTTGTTAATAACAAATTTTACAACATAATATGGACAAACGTTACAAGATCTTCCACATAACCTTACAAGATCTCCTTCATACTGGTTACACGATCTTCCACATAACCTTACAAGATCTCTTTCATACTGGGCTCTAAAGAACTTCTCGGCCCAACAACCAACCACTTATGTTGGCTTATATGCAAGATATTGAAAATTTGTTACTATAAAGACAAATGGGAAGATATAACTCTTAGCGGTCTCTCTACAAAGTGTTTTATTAAGATTAATAAAATATGTTTTTTCCTATAAAAAAATTAAAAAAATAAGTTCCTTTCATTTCATTAATGATAAATTAAGATTAAGTTCCATTCACTTCATTAATGATAGATTAAGTTGCTTTCATGGATGGTGGTTTCTTTCTCCTCACTTGAAATTACTGATTCATTAACAAGTTGCTTTCACTGTTGCTTGTTTATTCTCCACTTGTGATTGGGATGTCGTGTATAGATAATGAAAATCAATAACCCAATCTGAACCAAACATCTTTAACAGCAGTAAGATAATGGAAGAATTGCCGTTGATGTTCCAGCCAGGGAAGATTGCCCAACAACAAATTCTCGAGGATGGTGCTCTCTTTCCCATGCTTCTGCTGCCCCCATCTTCCGGCTACCAAGAACATCAAGATCCGTCGATTGGACCCTTTTTGAAAGCCATCCATGAAAACAGAGAGTGGATCGACAATCAGCTAAAAAGGGTTGGGGCGTTGCTGTTTAGAGGATTTCCAGTGAGAAGTGCATCTGATTTCAATGCAGTCGTTGAAGCTTTCGGATGGGAAGAACAACCATATTTGGGCGGAGGTTCCAGGACGAAGATTGAAGGAAGAGTGTATACTTCAAACGAAGGTCCTCTGTATCGGCCCATCAAATTCCATCATGAGATGAGTACGGTGAGTTGATTGCAGCTGGAAAGGTTCGGTGCTCTGACATGTAGAGTACTATTTGGAATTGTCTAGTTAATCCTGGTTTCATTGTTCTTTGCAGAATTCTGTGTATTGAATAATATTGCCGAGAAGCATATATATATATATATATATGCGTCGTTTCTGAAAATAAATTTGACACAGATTCATGATTTCATCTCGGATTTTGTGTGAATAGGCAGCAGACATATCCCGCTCCTCGCCTTCTGTGCGTCCTTGCATTCTTGAAACTTCAAAACACAGGAGAAAGATAATTTTGTAGCAAGAGGCTTTCTTTTTCATAATAAAATTGACATTTTTTCTGTTTCTGTAAAATAGGAGGATCAAGGTTTTCTTATGGCAACAAAGATTTTGTTTATTTTTGAGTTAAAACGACCCTAAGGCAATGCTCCATGTATAACATAGCTGTAAAATCCCAAATACAAGCAACCTAATGCAATATTTCAGATTAATATCCTAACACTGATAGCACTTTCCTCTTTTTGAAAACCCTTGTCTTACTGTGCGAGTCTGCTCGCTTGAGAGAACACAACTGTGCTAGCACTGTTCAAACCTGATAAAATCCCTGACCACTGTAGTACCGAGCACTCAAGGTAACACAATCCTAAACTAATTTTGACTCGGAGATTGTGTCCCTTAAAGATTTTAATAACTCTCGGAACAGCGGCTAATTTTAATTGTATCCTCCAAATGCTAGGTAGATCTGGAGTTTGAAATAGCTCTATGCTAATCTTATACATCATTAACTTATACTTTTTCTTTTAGTGTTTGGTTCTTCAAACTAATTCCGAGTATTGTTTCCTGTGCAGTTTCCTGAGTTTCCTACCAAATTAATGTTATTCTGTGAGATTGCCCCTCCTGAGGGAGGGCAGACAGCTATCGTATTAAGCCATAAGATCACCCAAAGAATGGAACAGAGATACCCACAGCTGGTAAGAAAACTGGAGAAAGAGGGTTTGATCTATCCATTGAGCATTCCTCGGGAAGACGATCCTGAATCCTTTTCAAAGGGCTGGCAATCCCGTTTCCAAACCAAGGACAAACAGGAAGCAGAAAGGAACTACAAGTATTCATTAGTAGCATAGATTCATAAAATATTGATTCTGGATTTTTTTTATGGGTTTTTAAAATACCTGTGTAATTTGATTTCTTCTATTTAGATGGTAGGGAGCGTGGCTTCTGTGAGCACAATTACCTATTTCAATTGAATTTGTTTTGATTTTCTTAATGCCTGCTTAAGTTGATATCTGCTGCTTCCCTATGTAGCTTCTATAGTCACATTTACGCATCTTAATTAATAGAAAAGAAACTAATCATGTGGTGAGCTTGTTGCTTCCAGGACTCTTGTTCGTTCATTGTCCAAAGTAAGGAAGGCAGATGATGACAGAATGAGGTGGGCAGATGATGACAGAATGATATTTGAAATGGGACCTATTGTTTCCATTAGAACATTCGATGGGGACACAGAAAAGAAAGCCTGGTTCAACCTTATAGCATTATTAGAAACACCACCAATGTTCGGAGATGGTTCTCTGCTTCCTATAGAAGCAATTGAATCATGCTCCCAGATAACTGAAGAAGAGAGTGTGGAGATCAACTGGGAAGCTGGTGATGTGCTCGTGCTCGACAATCGGTTTGTACAGCATGCCAGGCGGCTTTCTGCCCCACCAAGAAGGGTACTCGCAGCCTTCTGCAAGTAGTACTACCAACAGCTAGGAATGAAGATCCCGAACATGTGTAAGCAATTTTCCCTCTCATAGATGCCCCTTTAGCTTTAAGTTATTTTTCATGTCACATATGTGGATAGATAGATGTAAGATCCTAATCTCAGCAATTCTGTGGATTTTGGAAATAATCTCCTAATAATGGTGGACTTGGTCTAGTAGAGGTTTGTTTGTTTTTCTGTGAATGTTGGGAATATTCTCACAGCAATGGCGGACAGACATAACTGTGTGTACTATTGTTAAGATGGGCTAGACTATAGTTAATTGTAAAATTTGCTATTCTCACATGATTCATGTTTCATTGGTTATAAACATTAACACCAATAATTGGTTTTAAATACCAGTAGTACAACCACTTAATACTCAATTTGTGGTTAGTGAATATCAATAGGTTATAAGTTAAGTGCTACTAAATAAGTTATCTGTTACTTGTTTTAAATACCAATAGTACAACCACTTAATACTCAATTTGTGGTTAGTGAATATCAATAGGTTATAAGTTAAGTGCTACTAAATAAGTTATCTGTTATTTATTTTCACTTTTTTCTAGTCAGATGAGTTGTTTACCACTAACTAACTCTATCTCTTATCCATATATCAGCCTTGTTACCAGAAAAGAAACTGCAACCAAAAACTATGAAAAAACAGCAACCAGACAGAAAACACCGTTTTCTACAGTCGTTTTTAGGCGCCTGAAACCATTTCTTAGGAAACGTCCTCGTCGGTGCTCCGTTTCTCCACTCAACGGTTCATTAGGCACGAGGGTAAAGGACGAAAATTTACCCAGAGAAAATTATAAACCTATTATATTGTATTACATTGTGTTTTGTTAACTGTTTGGTTGAATAAGATGTGTAAAATAGGAAATATTCAAGCTGCAAGATGTATGTTAACGGCTGACGTATTAAATATATTGGAAAATAGATTGATCCATTCAATGATGAAAAGTGCATCTCTTAGGAAACGTCCTCGTCTGTGCCCCATTTCTCCTCTCAACGGTTCCTTAGGCACGAGGGTAAAGGATGAAAATTTACCCAGACAAACTTATAAACCTATTGTATTGTATTACATTGTGTTTTGTTAACTGTTTGGTTGAATAAGATGTGTAAAATAGGAAATATTCAAGCTCCAAGATGTAGTGTTAACGGCTAACATATTAAATATATTGGAAAATAGATTGATCCATTCAATGACGAAAAGTGTAAATCCATTGATGTTGTCGGAATTTATTACAGCTCTATATTGGATGCCAATTTCTTGTAAATTTTTTCAACAAAACAAACTTGTGTCAGCTTTAGGACCATATATTTCTTTTTTATTTATTTGTCTTAAATCTATGTTTTTTCAAATTTGTTAATCGAAAATTGCATTTTGAAAGCAATCTTAATAAGCTATGTCTCTTTCTCTGCATAGTAGAGTTCCTCTGCCTTTTAAGGTAGTTATAATGCTATATTCTTAACACTGGTACTCTTACGAGTACTTTTACTTAGTGATACTGTTTTTTCTCTCTCCTCGTTTTTTGCAGGCTAAACCTTTAGAAATAGACTTCGTTTCTGGTTTCGTTTTCATTTTTGGTTCTGTTTCCCTTTTCAGGTAACATAGTGTATCAACTATGTTGCATAAGTTTCTGGAACGTGCGTACGTCGAGTACGCGGACACTAGTATCCAATATGGCTAGAAGCTTAGTCCAAATTTGCAGGAAACATAAGGTTGGGAGCGGCAATAATATATATTAATTTTTTTAAAATATATTAAAAAAATAAAGTTAAAAAAGACATAATTGATTAATTTCATAGCTTAAACTATTTTATCCTCTTAATCCTCTAGTAGTGTCATGAAATTCATTTTAAAAAGATTTGCTCACTCCTTTAAGTCCACATTATACAAATCTCACTGTAATCTCACATTGCTCCTAAGAGTTCTTAATATTTGGGTGCCTCTGCATTTTTTTTTATGGTAACTACTACTTGCTTCTAATTTGAATGAACTTGATTGTCTTAAGTTCGACTAACAAACTTTCAAATCTTTTGGTATCTTGAATTTGATATGGTTTATGATCCTAAATTGCTATATCAGTCAGTATGAATAACATAAGCTAGCTATAATCATTTGAGATATGAATTAAAGCTGTTCAATATCTTAGTATTGTAAAAAATTCATGTATATTCACTTACACTTGCAACCTATATTGAGTGTGAATGGATTTAAACATTTAAGAAGTGTGGGCCCTCTTTATTTATATAACCTTGAAAATAAAAAATGGCATTATTGATAGATTCAATTGAAATTTTTGTTATGGGTGATTTCTTGACACAATAAACTTGAATCATTCAATTGATTTTCAACACTTTTCTTATGATTTTGGCCTCCCCATGGTCAAGACAGGGAGCTTCTACAAGCTCCCAATAAAAAGGGAGCGGCAAAAGCAAGTTCCCAAAAAGCTCCCGAAAAGCTCCCAAGTTCCCAAGGAAGCTCCCATCAAAAAGGGGACCTTTCGTACCAGCTCCCAAGCTCCCAGGAGCGGGGAAACGTCGGGTACGGGTTACCAAAATCCTGAGAGCAGTACCCATGCAACTATGTGTATCAATGATCATTATTTGTTCATCAGCTATCCGCTATTTTTTATAATCCACGAAAAATTCTAAAATAAACAAGAGGCTATCAAAATAACTTTTATTTAATTACAGCTTTGATTAAAACTAGATTGTTTAAATATAAAGCACATCACCTTAAAAAAACCAAAGAATTGTTGAGAACCTCTCGTTCAGTAAGGAGACGTCCTTGTCTATATTTGATGGAGTTAGTTAGGAAAATTCAAGCAAATGCCGGGCTGGCTTTATTCTCTCTCCCTTAAAAGGGTATCCTTTGCCTTCAAAGCTAATCTCGGTGTTGGTTCCAATAACAGGGGGAACTCATGGCCTTATTCTATCTTCTGAAATGGGCTCACACACAGGAAGTTACAGCCCTGCAGATTTTCGGGGACTCCTCCTTGGTTATTAACTTTTTAAAAGGGTGGTCACAGATTCACTATAGAACTCTAGCACCTCTTGCCAGCATAATCAAGGAAATCCTTCAGGTTTTCTTACAGATTGAACAAGGATACGGACACTTTGTCTAAACAGGGTTTAGGGTTTGCATATTCGGGAAGAGTTTTATGAAATGATTTATGACTGGGATTCAGAACAGCTAACCTCTGGGCCTCTGTGCGAATTTTAAGTACCCTGTTTTAGATGACTTTTCGAGCAGTATTTTGAACAAGCTCTGTATTTTTGACCTACTGCTGGACTGTTAAGCCCCTTTTTAATTGCTGGAGGAGGTTATTCTGCTAAATAGTTTTGGACGAGGTGTGAGTCATCACTTTACTGATGTTCAAGGCAGGTAAAGAATGTGCTTTCTTTTCGATTTGAAATAGGAAATATGTTTTTTATTTTAATTTAAAAAAACATCTTTTAATTTAAGAAAAAAATAATAATATTATTATTATTTTAATTTTAATTTTTAAAATTATATTTTAAAATTCAAAACTCAAAACAGGTGACACTTAATTTGTGTTTAATCAATGAAACTTCATCAACATACTCTTGTACAAGAGGATCATGTATCTAAGATTGATCAAATTTATATCTATTAAAAATTAAAACATAAAAAAAAATCACTTAACTTTTTATTATTTAAATTTAGATTTAGATTATATATATATATATATGAATGACATGGAATTAGTTGAATTTAAAGCATTCTAGCTTTCACTAAGATCTTATATTTTTTCAATTAAAAAAATATTTATATTTATGCATTTTAAAATTATAATAATATAATATTATAAATTAAGTATCAGTGAGCAACTAATATATGTATAATTAAAATAATTTTTTAGTAATAATGATGGTGGTAAAGCTTCTCCACCTCCCTCCACAGTGTTGGAATGATGAGGACTTTCGAGCAATAGGTAACACTTTGGGAAAATACGTGGATAAGTTAGAGCCAAAAGCCTCAATGTTCTCATGCGCTAGAATCTGTGTTGAGGTTGATTTTGAGAAAGGTGTGCCAGAAGCTATTAATCTCTCTATTGATGGATGGAATCATCTACAAATAGTGGATTACGAGCAAATCCCCTTCAAATGCAAATAGTGCCATGAATATGGGCATTTTACTAAATCCTGTCCCAAAAAACTAGAGAAATCCAACCCTGAAGGCCTGCAAGAAGAATGGTGGAACGCAGTAAGTGGGAAGAAAACCGCAAAAACTACAACAGCAAAGCAATCCCACATCCTAGCAAAAAGCGTCTCTAGAAATAGGTATGAAGCACTTCAAATTGAAGAACGAGAGATTGAAACCCCACAGGAGAATATAGAAGAAACTCAGCATCAAGAGCAAGAAACCCCAACGGAAGTTCCACCTCAAAAGGAGAAGAATGACTTGGAAGAGGATATAGCATAGCCCATAGCAAGGAAGGAAGGCGCAAGCAACTTAGAAGGATCAGTCACACGCTCTAGAGCAAAAGCATGCACTAAGGAATCTATAGACAACTGCATTGAAGAATAGGAAACTCATTCCAGAAAAGGAAGAAAGTCAAACAAGACTCTAAGGGAACAGGAAGTAGCAAGGGAAGAAGCAGGAGGGAAGCAATCTAATCTAGATTTCTTGGTTGAAAACTCACAAGCAAGCAAATACCTTCTTAGCGCAAAAGAGGAAAAAAAGGAGAAAGAAAAGGCGCTTCGACAGCTTAAGAAATAATGACGCTGGTCTCCTGGAATTGCAGAGGATTAGGAGGTTCTCAGAAAATAGAAGTTATCAAAAGATTTAAATCAATGGAATCGGTTTCAATCCTTCTTATCCAGGAGACAAAAAAACCGCCGAAGAGAGTCTTGCAACTTTAAAAAAAAATTGGCCGAAAGGAGAAGGGATAGCCATTAGTGCGAACGGAGCCTCTAGTGGCCTTCTCTGTTGGTGGGATAGCGAAAAGTTTGTTATGCATTCAGCTATTGAGAACAAAAATTGGTTGTTCATCAAGTTAGAAAACAAAGAAAAGAAAACATGTTCTGGATAAGGAATATATATGGACCAACTATCCAAGCACAGAAAGATATTTTTTGGAAATCCCTCAAGGAACAATGTGAAGAGAAAACGCTCCTCCCTTGCTTCATAGCGGGAGATTTCAACGTCACTATCTATGCAGAAGAGCGCAAAGGCAGAACTAAAGTTAGGGACCCCTTCGGATAAAGACTGGAGGACCTTATTTCGCTTTGGGGTCTTTCTGATATCAAGCCAAAGAATGGTTCCTTCACTTGGAGCAACAAAAGAATTGGCCCGGGTCATATAGCTACCAAGCTGGATCGGGTTCTAGTTAGTACTCATCTCCTCAGGACTTATCCTGAGTCTAAAATCCTATGTAGGACCATCTTGGATCATAAGCCGATTTGTCTCTTTTTCCCGCCTTTGGAAATCTTGGGGCCCCTTCCATTTCGGTTCAATCATCTCTGGCTAGAATAAGAAGGAGTCAGGGATATCATCTGAAATGCTTAGCGGTGCTTCATCCCAGGATCTCCAGCCTTCTCTTGGGAGTAGAAAATCAAAAGGGTTAAATCAACCCTCAAATCCTGGGTCAAGCATCACTATCAAGAGCCATCTAAAAAAAAACAGAAATCTTAAGAGAAATGGAAGCCCTTCAAGTGGATATGGAGGAAAGTGAAATCCCTAGAGAGCATCTTCTCAGAGAAATAGAGCTCGAAAAAAGCCTGCAATCAATTATAAGATAAGAGGAGGAGGGATGGAGATTACGGTCGAGGGTTCTCTAGCTTAAAGGGGGAGATCAAAACACAATTTTTTTTCAAAATCAATGCAGAGAGAGACAGAGGAGGAACACAATGAGGGAGCTTAAGAACGAAGACGGCACAATCATCACAGGACAAGCGGCAATTAGCAATGAGGTAAGAGGCTTCTTTGAAAGTTTGTACAATGATGAAGAGTATGTTTCATAGGAATGCATGGAAGAAATGGTTCGAGACATCCCTGCCCTGATTAGCCCAGAGGAAAGTCTCCAACTTGAATCCCCCATCTTAGAGGAAGAAGTTAAGAAGGCTATTTGGATCCTTCACCCAGACAAAGTTCCAGGCCCCGACAACTTCCCTATCCATTTCTATAGAATGTTCTAGTCTTTAATAAAAAAGGACCTTATGCATCTAATCTCCTGGATGGCGAAAAGCAAAATGGGAGGAGCCACAAACTCCACCTTTCTGGCCCTGATTCCCAAATAGGCTAACCCCACCTCTATTAAAAGATACATACCTATTTCCCTTTGCAATGCCTCTTATAAAAATTTTTCCAAAGTCTTCTCTCTGAGACTCAAGCCTATTATTCAATCTCTAATCTCCCCCAATCAAGGAGGCTTCATCTCAGGCTGGCAAAACAGTGATAACATCCTTATGGTCCAGGAAGCAATACTTTGAAGCACCAAAAAGGATGAGTCAGGTATGGCTATTAAATTGGATCTGGCAAATGGTTTTGATTGATTGAGACATTCCTTCATTTTGCTAGTATTAAAAAAATTTGGGTTTCCCTCTATCTTCATAAACCAAGTTCAAGCTTGTATAAATTCTCTCTGGATAGCCCCTTTAATCAATGGCAGACCCTCATAATTTTTTAAAGCCACCCGAGGAATAAGGCAGGGATGCCCCCTCTCCCCCTTTCTTTACATTCTTATGGCTGACTCCCTGAGTAGGAGACTTTCCAGACTCCAAGAAGAAGGCTCTCTCCCAGGTCTCTCCTTCAGAAATGGAGTTCATCCTATCAATCATGCTCTTTTTGTTGACGACACCATTCTGCTAGGCATAGCCTCCCCTCAAATTGCCAGAAATTTCTTAAGACCCCTAGATCTTTTCCTCCGCTCATTTGGAAGCTTTGCCAACCTGAACAAATGTCAACTCTATGGATGGAATTGCAACATAACAACTCTTCGCAGTATATCTCAAATCCTCCACATTAATGCTACTTATAATTGGACCCATTTCACTTATCTCAGTATTCCTATAGCCAAAACGATCTTTACCTCTGCCATGTGGGCTCTTGTCATCCAAAAGATTAAAAATAAAATACATTCTCTAGGCTCAACGTGGTTAAATCTTGCAGGGAAAATAACTCTCATTCACTCCATTCTCTCCTCTTACCCAATTTACTCTAGCTTGATGATCTTAGCTCCAAAGAGTGTCATAAATAGTGTTTGTATGGAAATCAGATAATTCCTTTGGCAAGGAGGAAAGGTGCAGAGAAAGAAATTCCATTTGGTTAAATGGGACATAGTCAAAAGACCAAAAAGCAAAGGTGGATTGGGCATCAGGGGCCCGAAGAAAATGAACAAAGCTCTAGGAGAAAAATTGATGTGGAGGCTGGTTACAGGAAAAAAAGAATGGTGGAAAGAAGTATTAAGGAAAAAATACATCGAAAGACCTAGATCAAAAATCTTAGACAGCTTGTGGACTAGTAAGGGAACCTCTCTCTGGCACCTGTGCAAAGCCTCTATCAATTTAATTCAGTCTAATTACTATTGGATCCCAGGTAATGGAAAAAAATTGAAGTCTAGGAAAGCAACACTTTAGGGCAGCCTACTCTCACCTCACTCCCAGGGATGGTCAATCTAGCTGAATGGGCTCGTAGTGTTGGTATACACACTCTTCATGATCTCTCATTATGGAATATGAAGGGGGGTTGGATTGGCTGGAAGGAATTTCACCCCCTTGTTCATTTGGAAGAAGCTAAGACTCTTCTCTTCTCATCCCTGCATGGTATGACTCCAACAAATGAAGCTTCAAGGGATCGCATCAGATGGGGAAAATATGGGCAGTATACTGTCAAAGAAGGATATAAGAGGCTCTCAATGGATTTGGTAGAAAACAATCGTTTATGGAAAAAGGTTTGGCACCTAGACAGTATCCCAAAGGTAAACTGTTTCATCTAGACCTTGATGTAGAATAAATTGCTCACTGCAGAAAATCTCAGGAAAAGAGGAATAGTTGGCCCCTCCTGGTGTGCCCTTTGCAATTCGGAAGCTGAAACCTCAAATCATATTTTTCTGCAGTGCAGTCTTTCTTTGAAAGTTTGGTAGTGCATTCTCCCTTAGGTTTTTCATTTTATACCCCCAGGATCTGTGGCTTAGCTCCTAGAGGATTGGACTAAACACTTTCCTGGAAATCTCAATAAAAAACCTATCCTCAGGCGCCTCTGGAACTCCATTCCAAAGAACTTATGTTGGCAGCTATGGATGGCTATGAATAAATCAATCTTCAAAGATCAAAAAGTTGTTCCAACCCATATAGTTTCGAAAATAGTGGGAATGATAGCTGAAAATTTTAACTCGAGAGATATCGACTTTCTTGTATCTAAAAATATCCTAGAGTCGCAAACTTCATGGTGCAGAATTTTTTTAAAAGAGAGGAGCCCCCCTCAGTCCAAATTCCCAATTACAACAGCCAAGCACTTCACTAGCACACTTCCGTGGGAGATAAGAAAGAATCGCAGTGAGTTCAGGGCTTGGTTATTGGAAAGAAATTCCTATGCTTTCTTCTTTGATGGTGCCTCAAAGGGAAATCCAGGGGTGGTAGGTGCAGGGGGGATCCTTATGGATCCCGGAGGACAAATTGAACAAACCTTTGCTTAGGGTCTTGGGCATAGGACCAAAAATGAGGCTGAGTGGTTGGCTCTCTTACAAGGAATGGAAATCCTTGCTAACTCTGATCTCTCTAGGATAGCGATATTTCGTGATTCAAGACATGCCATATTTAAAATGCTCAATGGATACACCATCGACTCTATAAAGTGTCGACGACTGTATGACAAAATAACCCCTCTCCTATCAAAGCATTATGAATTCTACCACATTCTTTGTGCAAATAATGCTGCAGCTGATGCTTTGGCCAATGAAGGGGCCTCCCTCCCTTAGGGCCACTTTTGCCACAATGGTTTAGCCGTAAAATCCAAACCCATTCCCTAATGAACTTGAGGGATCAAATATTTGGTTTCCATTGTTATAAACCCATTCCCATTGATTTTTATGAAGCCTCAAAGGTCTTAACACGTTGTCCTCTTGCTTTCCCCCTCATTGCCCCGTGGTCTCCACTCCTCACCGGCCTCACCTTGATCCTAGCTGCCTTTATGAGCCATCTCCCTCAGCGTAAATGCATCCTCTGCTCGCACGCTCCAGGTCTCTTCATCCTCTTCATTATGTCTTCCTCCAAAAGTTTCCCTTACCTCCATCCCTTTGGTAATGGTGTGCTCTCATCTCGCTCTGTGTTTTTTCTAGAGAGGACTCTGCTGGATATCATCTCTAGCATAGATGAAGGCATAATTCAGGGGATCTCGTGGGAGTCTTTGCCTCTTACTAGGGTTTTCATAAAGGAGAGGTTAGCTCTAGCCACTTTTTTTAACCTGCTACTACTCTCCACAAGCCGACGGTCCTCTGTGGCGTTTGAACTTTGGTGCTGGGCTCAACAATCCCATTGAAGGTCAGTGATTCATAGCAGGCAATTCGATTTTTGGGTGTTTTTTATCTGAGTGGAAGGAAGGAGTGGTCGACACTCTCTCTTGTCGAAGTAAAAAAGAAAGCGACTCTCTCCTGCAAGAATTTAGCACTTTCAATTCTGTTCTAGGTGGTTTTTCTTATGGCGAGCAGGCTTTAGAGCCTGAAGGTGCAGTAAAGGATATCCATAGTAATTTTTCTAGGTTAGCACTTGTCATTCCTAATTCCAGACAAGGTAGAATGGACCAAGCAAATGAAAATGTCGGTCTTGCAGACTTGAAGAAAAATCTCAGGCGTTTTTATGAAATGGTAGCTATTGGCATTATGGACAACAAGAAAATTGCCCAAGAAATCAAGAATATGGGGGAGGTGGTTAGTTACACCTCTTATCAGATAAGCAACCACGATTGAAGGATTGACGATACAGAGATGAATCTCAAAGAAATAATGGGTAAGGTGGACAGAATTCAGGAGGACCTCCAAAGTTTGGTTAGCATGAATCAAGGCAGTCAAGCAAACGAAAATCCTGCAGCAACAGTTCATCCTATGGAGGAGGAATCGGTTGTTTAGCCACTGAAGCACCCAGGCAACTTTTAATGGTTTTAATAGTTCATTTTTTTGTCTGTTCCTTAATCAACAGTTTATTAGGGTATATACTACCTCAGCTCTTAGAAGCTATGTAAAAACTCTATGTGGCTTTTTATGGTCATCCTATTGGCCCAGTTTTGTCTTCTCCTTTTTTGAATAGCAAGAACTCTCAGAGAACGCTTTTAATGTAATGTATGGATATGCACAGCCTGTTTAATATCAAACCTTTTATAGTTTCTGTTAAAAAAAATGTTTAGAATTAATTTTGTGACTTTTTAATTATAAATAGCATAATTTAATATAATAAAACAATTTTTTATGAACTTATAAAATAAATTTGATTCCAACCCAACAAAACTAAATTGAATAGGTTTATATGGATTTTTTTCTCCATTTTGTAATATGCCTTATGCCTTTAATTTTAAGGCATTTATTATAACTACAAATATTACTCTAATTTGTTTTTTTTTAATTAAAATAATATATAATTATAATATTTACAAACTATATATATATATATATATATATATCACATGAATAAATGATATCTCAATTAATGTCATGGTCACCATACTCTTTTATGGTAATCCTACTTGATCACTCTAATAATCATTATGTATTTTTTTATTGATCCACATATTATTGAATATTATATAAAATATTCAAGAATAAAGAGAGCTAAATTTGTGCAAAGTATATATATTATTTAATAAACATATATTTATTTATTTATCATATAAAACAAACAACAAAATTTTTTTAACCTCAAATTATATATATATATAAGACTATTATTTGACATCATGCAAGTATCTGTTATTCGTCAGCGGTTGAGGAAGTGGAGCCTTCCCCTCATTGCGTTCATCTCCTTTGCACTTCGATGGGAGTGTATAAATTAGCTTTCCAAAAGCTATAAACTTTACCAATTCTTAGTACGAGGCTAAATGCATTTTTTTAGGGAAAACAACATATAGCCTAATAATAATGTCTTGACAAAATAATTCAATTAGATCAAACATACTATGGACATTACCATATTTTCCTTTTGACCAAACCCCATAAGAAAATTATGAGGCTTCATGCCTTTGTGCATAAAGGACTTTGCATGTATATACTCCATCCTCTCAATCTACAAATTTCATAAAATTAGTATATCGCAATAACATAAAGCACGTTTAAAGACAACCAACCTCTCAATCTACAAATATTATGCAATCAGTTTATCCCCATAACCAAACTTGCATTCAAACAACCAAATCTATAGAAAGTGAACAAGGCAAATTACAAACATGCATAAAGCATCCTAAAGGAAGGGGTAAAATAAAATCAATAACATGCATAAAGCATCCTAAAGGAAGGGGTAAAATAAAATCAATCACAACAAGCATAATAGATAAAATAAATAAAAAAGATACATGAGCAATCACAACAAGCATACAATATAGAACGAAAAAATGCTACAGTGGGAATTTGAGTCATAAAAAATATTTTGTTACATCAGAAACTATAATTTACACAAGACAAACATACCGGCTGCTTAGCTAACATTAAGAGAGTCTTCAGTGAGAATTTATGACCCACAAAACATAAATAAGTCTTCTAAGGTTGGGCCCAACAAATCAAGAACTATAAGATTATAATCTCCTTCTGTCCCAAACCATCTGATGTTTGGGATACCAGATGCAATTTCAGATCACATTTCTTTATTAATTACTTAACATAATACTATAATTAGAAAAAAGAGGAGTCGAGAGGGCAAGTTCATCTACTTCCTCCATAAAGAAGTCTATACACCTTAGATTCATACATCAACTATGGGTGATTTGTCTTCACTCACTCCTGAAGAAGTCATTGAGGAACATCAATTAAGGGCTTTCACAGTCATTTACAAGCACATATTTTTTCCACTAGTATATTTATGATATATTTGAACCAACAAATCCTGTTGAATAAGAAACTGAAAAGTAATATGATTGATGAGACACATAATTCCTTAAAAAAATTGTACAAGACTTGAAAAGGAAAGGTTTTTTTAGTTGTTTCCAGTGGTTTTTGCAACGTTGATCCTCTCATAAGCATATTGTCATGCTGATTGTCTCAAAGAAAGTCACTTCCACCAGACAACAATTACAATGGAAACATTCAATTTACACAAAACACTTGAAAATTGTGGAGGTATAGCATATAGGTGCATGTGTCTTATGGGAGTGCAGAATTTGAAAGGAAAAGTTTCCACAACGGGGATTAATTCCTTCGAAAATTTGAATAGCACAACTCACAGACATCATGCATTTTCATTATGTGGGTGGGGGTGGGGGGCAGGTTAAAGTAAAACCCTTACAAATCAGTTTCCACCATTGCAGTGTTCACTTAAAAGTAAACTCTTATTGAATATAACTGGAATATAAATGAAAGTAATACTCAGTTTCAAACATGGTTTCTGCTGGTTAAAATCATCTCAATATCAACAACTTTGCAATCAAGCAATATCTTGATTTATATTTATGAACTAATGTTCACATTATGTGATGGATCCATGTCATGTAGGGCACTACTAGTAACGATAATTCAAATTAAACAACTCTGTCTAAGATCATCCATCTAGGCAAGGCGCCACTTTCTGTCACTACAACAAAATACCTTTTTGGGGGTGGTTTTGGCTTGCAGCAGTTTTGCTAAAACCCCTCTTAAAATTTTTTTTAGGTATTTGGGGATGGTTCTTAAAAACCCCCGTCAAAAGTCCCGAAAATTGGACTTTTCAGGGCGGTTTAACTCCCCCCCCGAAATGTCCAATTCTTAGGACTTTTGGGGGTGGTTTTTAAACCCCCCCTGAAAAGTCCAATTCTTAGGGCTTTTGGGGGCGGTTTTTTTAACCCCCATCCCCCAAAAGTCCAATTCTCAATACTTTTGGGGGCGGTTTTTTAAAAACCTCCCCCCAAAGTCTAATTCTTAGGACTTTTTTTTTGGGGGG
>LPNX010777075.1:98077-123951 GCA_001517045.1 Pseudotsuga menziesii
CACGAAACTGTAAGAACCTTGTGATATAGATCTTAGTTCAAAGTACAACATACATCCAAATATATAGTAGTCACATATAGCATAAGATCGATAAACCCCAAGAACAAAGGAGAAACTCCTCCAAAGATAGGGAAACCCGGAAAATACTTCTTTTAACTCGTAGCGAACTTCTTCCTTGAGTGGAGTGAACTTGGTTAAGTGAAAATGAGTGACGCACCTTGTTGTTTATAGTTGAATTTATGTTTTCTTGTTCACTTTAACCAAGGCCAACTTGCACACTTAATTCGGTCTAACTTGTCTTTTATGCATAATAATCATTGTTTATTATTATATTTTCTAAGGTCGGCTTCGTGAGGATGCCTCACACAACTACTACATTAACAATCCCTCTTAGCCAGGTAAGAATCATCATATTGTAATACTATGTATGGATATCATTTGTAAATCAAAATTGTCTCTAACATCTCTATATCATAAGCAAGTTATTCCAACATAGTATCACTTCATCAGGCACTTGAATTTCCAAATTATTGAGTACCACCAACACAAATCCTACTCAACCTTTGCTTCCATTAATATTTTGCAACACAAGTCCTAGACTAGGTTGTATCACAAATATGTGTGATAGTAGCATAAACAAATACATATGAATTCTAAAAATGCTAAGGACATCGTACTCTTGTACTTATACCTATATGGAGTGGTCCAACTCTTGTTGGTTAGAGAAATCCTAGACAAAAAGAGGGACAAATATGGGGAAAAGTGGGGTTGAACATGATAACCATGACATAAACATCCAAAAAAACCACATTATGAAACCTTGTTAATGTTTCTTTTTTCAATCCTTTCTAAGTTGGCCTTAGTCAATAAAAGCTATGGCAATATTGTGAACTTTAGGAAATTGGTGTTTTTGATGTAATTATTGGGATAAAGATCGAGAATTTTGTGTGTGAGGATACTGAATTGAAAGGTTCATGCCATAGTTTCCACAAAACATGTTTACTATTTTCTTCATTCCCTCCTCTAGCAACATTTACAGTTGAGATTGGCCTCCACTCAGTAGATCACTTCCTTATTTCTAGTGCTCCCCTTCTCTAGGGTCTTCTAGAGATTAACAAAGGATGACACTGCTTCTGACCATAGAACACCTCTACGTCCTCCTAACCCCATCGATGTTTCTAGTCTCGACCCCATCCCAACACTTAGTTTTATGCATCCAAATCACAGCAATAGGCTCCCAAATCCCGACGTCGACACACTACCCATTATAGCTCCCCTTCTAGTTCTTATAGTTCTTTCAGACATATTACTATTTCAAGTTTTCCTCATTTGGCTTCGAATATTAGGAGAGACACTTCCAGTGTGTACCATGACATACTTGCTATTTTTGGATCATAGATCCTAGATCCACTCTCCTTATATATTTCTTTCCCTATTTAGACAATGTGTCACGAACTAGGAGTTGACATATAGCCCATAAGCCATAAATGAAAATATTTTCGATGATGACTTCAATGTACAACATGGGCCAATGCCATATGCATTAGACCTCTATGTTAGGAGCTAACAAGGCCAAAATTACATGATGGGATAGTTGTAGGTCCCATCGATGAATAGAGTGAGAGGGAGTCCATCTTGTAAAGAAGAAACCTTAGATACTTCTTCACCTTCCCTATATCCAATATCTAATAGAGAGGTTGACTGCTGGTTTGATGCCCTCTTGGATGATAGGTCTGCTTCTTGATTGTGTTCTCTCTTGAGATGACAAAAATATATAGATTGTAATTCATATTTTGACTCCATCATTCTCTAAATACCCCCTAAGATGTTCTAATTTAAACAAGCGATAGATCTTTATAGATTGAATACAACCTAGTTTTAGTCTCCAAACATTTGAAGGTATCTAACACATTGCTCCAATACAAAAACATCAAGTTTGTTGCAAAACTAAACTCTACTATGTTGTTCACAATAACATCAAAAATACATGAAAAATAATTTATATGAATTTAATAAAAGTAGAATTCTGTCTACTCACTAACACTTAGATTATATCACTAACACCTAAATTACATCAGATAACAACACCAAAAAAACCAAAAGGTTTGTCCTTTCCCACCACTAGATTTGAAATTACACTTACATTCTCATGCTTCTTCACTTGACTATAGTAACTTAAATATATATTATTATATATTTATAAACTAAACCAACAAAGAGACATACATATATGTACACACACACACACACACACACACACACACATACACATAGAGAGAGAGAGAGACATAAAAGAAATAATCAAGATATATATATATATATATATATATGCATTTTAGAAGCCATAACTTTCTAAGATAAGGGTTTTAGCGCCACAACAAACCAAAAAAAAAAAAAAAGGTTTTAGCACCACAAAGTTTTTGAAAGTTTGAAAACGAGTTATGGCACATGAATGGGGGTTTTGATCCAGCCTTACAACCATTGCATGTGGAAAAGAGAGGAAAGAGGTCTGAGAGAGGCAAGAATAGGCTCTGCAGGAGCTTCTACTGCGGAGGTGTCCAAATCGTCTTATGGAAAGAGGTACATTAGAACATGCTTGGAAAGAAATGGTTGAAACCCCTTTTAGATACAACTTTTAGTACTGCAAATGATATTTTGGAAGCTGAACCTACAAAATGGATAGCTGATAGTGCATGTTCAAATTTGAAGCCTGGATTCATGGTTCTCTGCGTGTTCCATTAGTATTGTATAGTACTAAGTTTGGGTCAGCTCTTCATGCTGCTCTGTGTTTTCCTTGTTAAAAAATCTTCTACCCTATCTTCTCTGGTGATTAGGGATGGGGTGTTGTTGCATCTCTTTACAGTCCTGGGTTCTTGGTTCAACGAGGGTCGGAAGTGGTGTACATCTTGTTTACATTCTCAGCGTGGAGATTTATTTCTCTTGCTGGTGGGTTCTTCACGCTTCCCCTATTCTTTGTTCGTCAGAAATGGTGTTTTATTCTTGTTGATGCGGTATGGTTTCTATTGTTTTCACCATGTTCAGGTTTCACATTTCTAGTTGTTTTCATTAGTTTTGATAATCAATAAAAATCATTCATTGCATTTGTTTTATTATACTGCATATCATTCCACATAAAACATTCTCTTGAATCCTGTCTATTGTATATCAAATACATATGAATTTATATTAAAACAACCTCTACCTAGTCTTGAATTCGAAATCTAACTGAAATCTAAAAATAGAAACAATTACAATTGATTTGCTTCTTTTCAGGAAGTAGACTGCTGAAAAATAGGATTCAAATCCCACCTACATATCTCAAATGGTGATAGATTTGTGAAATATGAGAGAGGTTTTTTATTTGACCATGTTCCCGACAAAACCCATGTCTTCATTTTCTCAAATACACGTCTAGATCTTTGGAATCGGATTTTGAAGTTGATGACTGAGACAGTAAACTGAATTTTGGAAAATTGCTCTGTGAAGATTGCTTAAATTCTCCCAAAATATAATGCATGTGTAACAATTGAGAGAGGTTTTTGAATATTGTCCTGTTCTGAAGAAAAGACTCTATCAGTTTCTGAAAATGCATCTTTATTTGGCGGAAAAAACTCTTTGAACTTAATGACTAAAACAATCATTTTCATTAAAAATATGCTTTGTTGCTACAATTGATATCTAATACTTTGTTTGTTGTTCTTGATGTTGAATATGAAACAATTGCTGATGATGGTATTCTGATTGTATAATATCCTTAAATTTTCTTTCAATTTTATTTGTAAACTGGCTTTCACACTCTGTCTTAAGCTTAGAAATCCTTGAAATATTTTTCTCAATACTTTTAATGTATGTACTAAGTGTTATTTCAATGAGATTCAATGACCAAGACACTACTTATCCTTCTCTTTATACATCTCTCTATCTATCCGCCATCATAGGGGACATAGATAATCTATTCTAGAACATGGGTGCATTAAAATACGTGAATCTAGCTAGTAATCATTTGTGCGAGAACATTCCATCATCCATTGGAATTTTATCTTTTAGCGTATTCTTCTCAATTTTTGTTTAAATTTTTGGATGCACTATAAATCCTGGCATTAAGAAATGTAAATCTTATTGTATATTTCTTTTCAAATCTAAATATAAAATATTTCATAAAATGTAGGTAGTCTGTCCATTTGTACAATAGAAGAATCTCTATGATCAAGTTGTCATTCCAATAGTAAATGAAGTATATTTAGTTTGTTGCAACCAATTAGAAGACCACTTTCTCACATAAATGTGGCCTTATCGAATCTTAGTTGTTTGAGGAATACTTGTGCAATTTAACATATCAGAAGATCAAATTATGCTACCATTCCTTTAGATAGTGGCCTTATGTATGTCAACAAAGTCAGAGAATGAGATAAAAGAGTTGATCTAGTTTGATTTTACAAAAATAAAATACAGGAAGGGAAGAGACATGAATCCGTTTTCCTTTTCCATGGCCCATGTCTTTGGAATCCTTGACCTGTGCTAACCCTTCTAATAAATCATTGGTCTCACCTTATCCGTTTTTAATCATTGCTGGGAATTTCCTCTTAGGTTGAGACAATACATTGTCTTTTGACAATGTTGATAGAGCCCCCTTGATAAATTGTTTTATCCCTAACGTACTAGATGTGGAAGTCCAATGAATATTTTTTTGGGGTAGATCCTTGCATTGAATAAATATTTTGACAGGAATCTATTCCTCAAATAGCATTTGAAGGTCAATCCCCTTAATACTATTTACAGTTTTAGATATGATATGGCCAACTTTAATTTTCACCCTCCGTTGCCAACATCAACATAGTTATCAAAAAGTGGCTGAGTAACTTTAGAGGAAGCAGAGTGATTACTTGAATTTGATGCACTGTGATACTTTGACTTGTTTGATTTTGTTTAACAGTAATCTTCTCAGAATACTCTTTTTTAGAAGGCACTTTCTCATTCCTGGGAAATGCACTAAATTCTTTCTCCTCTCTATTATTTTTGCAGTATTTCAAATGTCGATCATAGTTATATGTGCAGCAGTGGGGTATTCCAAATACGATAGATCTGGAATCAAGTGAAGAAGGTAAAATAAGCTCAAAGTGAAAATCAATTGGAGGGATACTTAGTGGGAATACAAATGTTGATGTATTTGTAACTTTAGAATGTATTCACTTGTATATTTCATATATTGTATTTCATTGGTCCCCGATTTTCTTATCAGGATAATCATTAATGTAATCAAGTCATGTAAAGTCATATAGGTTAGCCCTCCTTGTTGATCGGGGGGAAAAGTCCCCACAATTGTGGGGCACTAGGGTTATTAGACTCTCCTAGAGAAGTTGACCCTGGTAAGTAATTGTCAAATCGAAAACTAGTATAAATAGAGAGTGAGTCTCTTTATTTTATACACACACTCACCCAGATATAGTGCATCAGTGAGAGAGGAGAATCTCGCTCAAGTGAGAGAGAGAACAAATATTGGAGATCATCTTTTTGTCTTTGGGTTTTACTGCTGCCATTGGTGCTCATTGTTGATGTAATTGTAACTTCAAAATGTATTCACTTGTATATCTTATGTATTGTACCCCGATGTTTATTCTAAAAAGTGTTTGTAATGTAATTGAGTCATGTCATGTCTCGATGTTTCGATCAAGAGTTTCTATAATGTAAACAAGTCATGTCAATTCATTGTGGGTAACCCTCCTATTGATCAAGGGTTAAAGTCCCCGTAGTTTCGGGGCACTAGGGTTATTAGACTCTCCTAAAGAAGTTGGCCCTAGTTGGTTATTGTCAAGTCAGGAATTAGTATACATAGAGAGTGACTCTCTCTATTTATCACACACCCACTCACACTTAGTTGTACCACATAGCTGAGGAAGAAGAATCTACTGGGGCTAGGAAGAAAGAGGCTACTGCTGTTGGGAGATCATCTTACTTTTGGTGCTGATTTTATCTCTGAGGAAGTTGCGGGGTTTTCTCCATTTATGGTTTACCCAAGGAAAAACACTGTGTTCATTGTCTCTTGTGTTTGATTGATGTGCTTGTCATTCTCTCAGTTAAAGATCCTAATATAATGCTAACTTAATGTTAAAATTCTAACATGGTATCAGAGCTAACCTGAGAAGAAGAAACTGTGTAGCTGCGGGAACTAGGGCTTCCTATTTTATGGATCTCTCTCCATAGATTTTCAGCAAAAAAAAGTTGGACTAACTCTCCTCCCTAGGGCGCATCTTTCTTTCAAAGCAGAATCTGATTCTGAGCTTTTTTAGTTTTGGACCCGACACTAATGCCGAAAATTAGGGCTTTCCACAGAAGTGGAATTTTTGAGTGAGCCCAGGCTTGGATTGATCTCCTCCTCAAAATCAAAGTTTAGAGATCAAGATCAAAGCATTTGGTTGGACAGAACTCCAAAAAATACAAACCCTAATCTGCTCCTGAACCAACACTACAGAAATTCAGCTCCAAATCCAGATCTGACATCTTGATCTAGTAAGATATAAATCTTTTGTATTTCCATTTGCGGTTCTCAGTTAATATGTCTCATCATACCAAGCTTGATGAAAATATTGAGGGAGCTGATAACTTCCGAGCCTGGAAGTATAGGATCTCCCTGGTCCTGGAAGATAATGAGTTGGACTCCTACATCAATGAGGAGGTTCCAGTTCTAGAGGGAGATGAGGCTAAGGCCTTACGCAAGAAGACGTTGGTTATGGCTAAGAGGATTATTGCTTATTCAATCAAGGATCACCTCATACCACATGTGTCCTCCCTAAAGACACCTAAATCTATGTTTGTTGCCCTAACCAAACTGTTTGAAGGAAAGAATATAAACAGAAAGATGACTTTGAGAACCAATTGAAGAATGTGAAGATTCAGAATGCAGAGACCATGCAGTATTACTTCACAAGGGTCTCCCAGATCAAAGAACAACTTGAAGCAGTGCATGAAGAAGTGGAGAATGCAGATATTGTAATGACCACCTTGAATGGTCTCCCCGGGACATGGGACTCTTTCATTCAAGAGATCTATGTTAGAAAGAAGTTAGTCAAGTTCAACAAACTTTGGGAAGAATTCTCACAAGAAGAAGCTCGGATAGCAGCGCAAGAAGAAAAGATGGGGAGTGAAGATCAAGGTCTCACAGTTCAATCCAAGAAACCCAAAAGGGACCATCATCACCATCATCATTCTAAAGGTAAGCACTCTTCCTACAAGAAATCTCAACTTAGATGTTATACTTGTGATGAAATAGGGAACTTTGCCAAAGATTATCCTAGAAACAAAATAAATTCTCACAAGAGGAAAAACAACAAGAGAAAACATTATGCTCATGCTACAGAAGATGATGAACCTTCCACAAAGAGAAACAAGAAAGAAAGTGATGATTCTTCAAGTGATGAAGAATATGTTTTGATTTCCGCTCTCATGGGAAACATTACACATGGAAGCAATGATTGGCTTACAGATAGTGGGGCTTCCAAACATGTGACGGGATTCAAAGAATATTTTGTGAGACTATCAGAACATGAATCACCCCACAAGGTGAAACTTGGAGATGACTACCAATATCCAATAAAAGGTAGTGGGGAATCCTCCTATAAGCTAGACTATGGAAATTCTATGACAATGAAAGAAGTATTGTTTGTACCAAGACTAAAGAAGAACCTCCTCTCCATATCTGCATTAGATTCAAAAGGCATGAGGGTTGCATATATAGATGGCGAAGTTATCATGTGGCCAAAGGGAAAGACTATTAATGATGGAGTATTGATTGGGGAACAAGAAGGAGGTCTATACAAATTGAAGGGCCATCCAGAACAAGCCTTGGTCCATGACATAGTAGAGCCAAATGAAATTTGGCATAGAAGGCTTGCAGATGTGCATTATAGAGCACTACCACTTGCAAGCAAAGCTGTTGAAGGTCTTCCAAAAATTCAAGAAAAACATGATGGAGTCTGCAAAGGATGTGCGAAAGGAAAGAATACATTTCCAAGTAGCAAGAGCAAGGAAAAAGGAATCTTGGAAATCATTCACTCCGATGTATGTGGTCCGATGTCATCAAGTTCATTAAGCGGGTATGTATACTATGTTTCTTTCATTGATGACTTTTCTAGGAAGACATGGATTTACTTCATGAAGAACAAAGATGAAGTATTCAGCAAGTTCAAAGAATTCAAAGCATTGATCGAGAACCACACAGAAAAGAAGATCAAGATTTTTTGATCAGATAATTGTGGAGAATTCACTTCAAATGAATTCAAAGACCTATGCAAAGATTCAGGGATTAAGAGGGAGTTAACCACTCCATATAATCCACAATAGAATGGATTTGCGGAAAGGAAGAATAGAACAATCATGGAAGATGCAAGGGCCATGCTTCATGATCAAGATCTTCCCATGCATCTATGGGAAGAAGCTAGTAGAACAATGGTGTATGTATAGAACCATACTCCACACAGAGTACTCGAAAATAAGACACCTGAAGAAGTCTTTTCTGGTAAGAAACCAGAAGTCAGCAATCTCAAAATATTCAGCTGTCCAATGTACATACACATTCCAAAAGAAAAGAGGACAAAGTTAGATCCTTCAGGAAGGAAGGGTATATTTGTGGGATACTCTGAAAGCTCGAAGGCTTACAGAATATACTTCCCAGGATTCAAGAAGATCGATATCAGCAGGGATGTAACATTTGACGAAGACTCAGCTTACAACAAATCCAGAAAGAGACTTGCTGAAGAACTTGAAGAAACATAAGCACCCAGAATTCATGACACAACCATGAATGAAGAAATTCAAGAAGAAGATCGAGAATTTGAAGAACCTCAAGAACCTGTAGATCCACCTCACGAGAATAATCCTCATAAGATGAAACCTGCTTGGGTACGAGAAGCTGTCTAAGGTGTAGAAAGATATGGGGCTCCAGAAGAGAATCATAGAGAAAGAAAGAGAACCAGGTCTTGCTCTGGTTATGTAGCCTTATTATGTGATTTCATCGATAAAGAACCTTCAAATTATGAAGAAGCGATAGAAAGGAAAGAATGGAAGGATGCTATGATCGAAGAGTATCAATTGATCATGAAGAATGATGTTTTGGATGTTCTCCCAAGACTAGAAGGGAATTCGGTTGTAACTTCCAAATGGATCTACAAGATCAAGCATGCTGCAGACGACAGCATAGAAAAATATAAAGCAAGATTTGTTGCTCGTGGCTTCTCCCAGAAAGAAGGAATAGATTATGAAGAAACTTTTGCACTTGTAGCCAGATACACTTACATCAGATCAGTACTTTCTATGGCTGCAGTGATGAAATGGAAGATACAGCAGATGGATGTCAAGACTACTTTCTTGAATGGTGTAGTGGAAGAGGAAGTATATGTGGAGCAGCAACTCAGTTTTGAGACACATGACAGGGAGACTCATGTGTGTAGATTGAAGAAAGCCCTGTATGGTTTGAAACAGGCACCTAGGACATGGTACGGAAGAATTGGCAGCTTTCTATCCAGTTTAGGCTTTACCAAGAGTAAAGAAGATTGCAACCTTTACTACAAGGTTGAAGGTGGCAACCCAGTGATGCTCCTACTGTATATAGATGGTCTGTTTGTAATAGGTATGGATGGGTTGATTGCTGATACGAAGAGGAAGCTTGCTGCCAAGTTTGAAATGAGGGACTTGGGTATGATGCATTATTTCCTAGGCATGGAGGTGTGGTAGAATGCAGATGGAATTTACCTGGGACAAGGGAAATATACGGTAGAGATCCTAAAGATATTCGGGATGATGGACTGCAAGGCCATGATCACACCTATGAAATCAAACCAGAAGCTATTGAGTGATGCTTCATCAGAAGTGGTTGATGCCATGGTGTATCGCCAGATGATTAGATCCTTGATTTACTTGGCGAACACAAGACCAGACATTTGCTTTGTTGTGAACACCTTGAGTCAGTTCCTGACAGATCTAAGACATGTTCACTTGATTGCTACAAAGCATATTTTGAGGTACCTGAAGGGTACAGTTGATTATGGGATCAAGTACAAGTCAAGTCAGAAGATTAATTTGGAGGGTTATGTTGATTCAGATTGGGTAGGAAATGCCATCAATAGGAAGAGAACTTCTAGGTGTTGATTCAGTATGGGATCAGGTGTGATCTCTTGGTTTAGCAGGAAGCAATCCTGTGTGGCATTGAGTATAGCTGAAGCAGAGTATGTTACAGCCTGTTTAGCTAGTTGTGGGGCAGTATGACTAAGGAAGCTACTGTTTGATTTATTTGATCTCTAGTTAGATGCTACTTGTATATATTATGATAACCAGAGTTGTGTGAAGTTGTCAGAGAACCTGGTGTTCCATGACAAGTCAAAGCATATCGAGATCAAGTACCACTATATCAGGGATATGGTGTAGAGAGGAGTAGTGAAGTTACAGTATGTTGCGATAGACGAACATATAGTTGATGTGTTGACAAAGCCATTAGCCAGAGTGAAGTTTGAGTACTTCAGGGATAAGCTTGGTGTTCTTTAGATCGAGGTTCCCTCCAAAGGGAAGTGATGAGTCCATGAGCCATTCTGACATGGTGAGATGATTAAGTTCCTTCCATGGTGAGATGTAAGGGCTGAGCCATTTTTTCATGGTGATAGGATTGGTTCCTTCCATGTCAGATATGAGTGCTGAGCCATTCTGATATGACTATGGGATTGGTTCCTACATGATCAGATATAAGAGATATTTCCATTCTCTCAATGGAGGTACCTGGTCAGTTACCAGGAATACTCAGTCTAGGACTAAGGGCCATTCTGATATGACTGTGAGATGTAGTCTTACATGATCAGATGTGAGTGCATGGCCATTTTGATGTGATTGAGGGATGTATTCCCACTTGATCAGATATAAGGGTTGTTTCCATTCTTTGAATGGAGGCACCTATTCAATTACCATGGATCCTCAATCTAGGACTAAGAGCCATTCTGACGAGTTAAGGTCAGATGTAAGGGCTGGGCTGTTCTGACGAGTCAAGGTCAGATGTAAGGGCTGGTCCATTCTGACGAGTCAAGGTCAGATGCAAGGGTTGGGCCATTCTGATGAGTCAACGTCAGATGTAAGGGCTGGGCCATTCTGACGAGTCAACGTCAGATGTAAGGGCTGTGCCATTTTGATGAGTCAAGATCAGATGTAAGGGCTATGCCATTCTAACATGGCGAGAGGATGAATTTCCTTCCATGGTCAGATGTAAGGGCTAGGCCATTCTGACATGGTGAGGGGATTAAGTTCCTCTCATGGTCAGATGTGAGTACTAGGCATGCCTTTATGATGAGTCAAGGTCATATGTAAGTGCTGGATGGGCCATTCTGACTTAGGTTCAGATATAAGCACTAAAGAAGACCTACATGGAGGCTAGGCCTACACCTAGCATGAAAAAGGGTTGGCTCTATAGAAATTCTTGTGACGAGAAGAATCATGAGATAGCACCAATGATGATCCATATCGAGTGATGATCCATATCAAGTAATGATCCAGATCTAGTGATGATAATGATCTAGATCAAGTAATGATCCAGATCGAGTGATGATCCAGATCGAGTAATGATCCAGATCGAGTAATGATCCAAATCCAGTGATGATGATGATACAGATCGAGTGATGATCCAGCAGTGATGATGCATATCGAGTGATGATCTAGATCCAGTGATGTTGTTCCAGTAGAGATGATCCAGATCAAGTAATGATGACTAGATCGAGTGATGATGATCCAGATCAAGTGATGATGATCTAGATCTAGTGATGATCCAGATCTAGATGAAGATGACTTGAAGATGAATATGAACTGAAGATGAAGATGACTTGAATATTATGAGAACTCGATGATGATCTAGATGATACAGAGAAGAAGACTTGTGCTAATAAAATTGTGTTGAGAGAATACCTTCCTAGTTAAGAGGGAGTGTTGATGTAATTATAACTTTGGAATGTATTCACTTGTATATCTTATGTATTATACTCCGATGTTTATTCCAAGAAGTGTTTGTAATGTAATTGAGTCATGTCATACCCCGATATTTTGATTAGGAGTTTCTATAATGTAAACAAGTCATGCAAGTCATTATGGGTAACCCTCCTATTGATCAAGGGTTAAAGTCCCCACAGTTTCAGGGCACTAGGGTTATTAGACTCTCCTAGAGAAGCTGGACCTAGTTGGTTATTGTCAAGTCAAGAATTAGTATAAATATAGAGTGAGTCTCTCTATTTATCACACATTCACTCACACTTAGTTGTAGCGCATAGCTGAGGAAAAAGAAGCTACTGGGGCTATGAAGAAAGAGGCTACTACTGTCGGGAGATCATCTTACTGTTTTGGGGTTTTAATTTTGGTGCTGATTCTATCTCTGAGGAATTTGCGAGGTTTTCTCCATTTATGGTTTCCCCAAGGAAAAACATTGTGTTCATTATCTCTTGTGTTTGATTGTTGTGCTTGTTATTCTCTCAGTTAAAGATCCTAATATAATTCTAGCTTAATGTTAAAATTCTAACACTCATTCTATGTCTGAGGAAGTTGTGGGGTTTTCTCATTTATGGTTTCCCCAAGGAAAATATTTGTGTCGATTGTATCTTGTGATTGATTGCTGCGTATGTTATTCTCTCAGATAATATCCTAATATTATATTGCTTAAATGATAAAAATCTAACACTCTTCTCCTAGGAAATACACTAAATTCATTCTCCTGTCTATTATTTTTGCAGTCTTTCAAATGTCGATCATAGTTATATGTGCAGCAATGGGGTCTTCCAAATACAATGGATATGGAATCAAGTGAAGAAGGTAAAATAAGCTCAGAGTGAAAATCGATTGGAGGGACACTTATTGGGGATACAAAAGCAAAAATTTCCAAGGACACTTAGTGGGGATACATAAGCAACAATTTCCAGGGACACTATTGAAGGAATGCTAGAGACGCTGTCAACGATAGAGGAAAGTGTTGGAAGCGAATCGCGTCATGCTATTGACTATGCAAAAATATAGCCTTCCTGGTGAGGTAAGCTTGATATCTATTATTTTCCAGTATGGTAAACAAGAAGCTCATATTATTTTTTCTTATTGTGGTTTTTTTACTTTTAGAAAATTAATGATGAAAATTGTCAAGGATTATAGTGAAGAATGAATATCTTGCATGTGGATCATTTATGCATTTATAGTGACTTATGAGAATCCTACACATTGGGTATTTTTCCCTGCATTAACTTATTTGTCAATGTCCTTTTAGTTTGAACTTGAGACCTCTTACATACAGATGTGGATACTATATCAAAAGACCAAATTGGTGTCTTCAACAAGATGCATAGTATCCCCTTCCATTATCTACTACTCAATGGTCTCTTGTTGGCCATGGGATTTACCTATCCTCCTTGGAATTGATTGTCTTGGATTGATTGTCTGTGTAGTCATATTTTTTACACATTCATACTTTATTTTTCATTAAATTTGCAGCCTTGTCTTTTGCACTTGTGAACACCATAATAAATATGTGAGACCATGGCTAGATTCCAGATCACCAAAGAACATCCCCATGCCTTTGGATTAATTTGTTGGTTCAAGGACAATAGTTGGAGGGTGTTATCACCGTGTAATTTTCCTATCGTTTCAGTAGGAAGTCACAGGGGTAACCATTTCAACCAAACTTTAGACCATATTCTAGCCAATACAATGAGAGAGGTCTCTCTCTCTTGTCACAGAGGAAAGAAACACATATATATGGCTTTGAACAACTCGCATAGCATGCTTCTCATTAAAGCTTCCAAGAAAATTACAGAGATGCAAAACCAGGAACATAATTCTTTCTAAATGAAAGTTCCCACCCTTTCCTCATCAATTGAGGTCCTATTTATAATGCCATGGCTCCCGGGACCAACCCCGAAATAGAGCCCAATTCTCTTCATCGTGGGTATCAAAGTCCTTAAATTTTTTTGAGGTGGCAGATTTGTCATTATCACAAAAAAACTGGGGAAATATGTGGTGATGCACATGCTTGATTAAAACAACAAGTATGGCATCCACGACTAAGGCTTGCTGGTTGAAAGTGACAGTTCAGAGCACCTACAACGGTCTGGTGCTGACTTAGCTTTGGATTTCTCTTCAATAGCAGAGGTGAAGGATCATTTATTCATTACAAGCACTTGTTCTGATATAGCTGCCCCCAAATCTTCACCATTTCACCTCTTTTAGGAGTCGGATTGTTGAAAAATATGCTTCAAAGCTCCACCTGCATACCTCAAATGGTGATAGCTATGTTAAATATGAGAGAGGGTTTGTAATTTACCATGTTCCCAACAAAACCCATCTATTCATTTGGCCATTTCCCCCTCCAGCTCTTTGAAATCTACTTTTGGACTTGATGACTCAGACAAGATTGCAAATTTATGGAAAAAATGCCCATTAAAGATCCCTTCAATTCTTGCAATCCATAATACCTATGTAAAAAATGAGATATTTTATTGTATATGATCATGTTTTGAAGAAAAATCTCTCTCAGTTTCTCAAAATACTTCTTGGTTTGGCAGAATCAGGTCTCAAAAGTTACTGACCAAACAATCATTTGAAAATATGGAAAATATCCCTCTAAATATGGCTTCGATTCTCCTAAACCATAGCACTTGTATAAAAGTTGAAGGAGGTTATTGTAGATCAACATGTTATGAAGAGAAGCCTCTTTCCGTTTCTGCAAATCCATCTCGGTTCGGTGGGAAAATATCTCATAAGTTAATGACTAAAACAATCATTTTCATAGAAAGACATGTTTTGTTGTAATGTATAAAATTTCGCCGAGCTTTTAAAACTTAAATCTCCCACACTTTTCCACTACGATATCAATGTGGACCATTAATTGGGATTAGTTACATTTTGAGCCATTCAATAGTGGAGCTTGCACTAGATTTTGTGGATCCAAAAACTTCCTTCGTCCTTGCTTGTTGTGAGTGCGAAACCCACCTCCATCGTGGATTTGTTTCCACCTGCCCATGTGACCATTGATTTGGTCAGTGGGTTAATGCCATTTCACAATTCCTGACCTTCAATTTATCCGTGTGTTTTCACAATTCAAAATCTCATATCTATGTGGAGGAAAAGACAAGGAATGATTGTTTTATATTTTTTTTGCAAAAATTATTGTCCCACATGCATAGGATGATAAATACTAGCATGGTTTATATTTGCCGATTGTTTAAACATGTATTAAGGAACAAGAAAGTACAATACTCCTTGCGAGCTGGGCGCTTGGTTGATTGGGATTTGATTGGTGTGTTGAATGCGTGGGCCTATGTGACCATATTGTTATAAATACTTCATTAGCCAAGTTAATGAAAATAATAAACTTTGGTTAAAAAAATAGAAATTCAACTATAAATCCGAATTTATAGTTAGATATAAAACTAATGTTGATATTTCATTTTAAAATGAGTAAAATCCTTTTAATTCATCTCGATTCTGTTCTTTTTGCCCAAATGACCAATGAAATCCTTTTCTTGCAAACCTGACCGATCAAGAAAACCAACTCCCGTAGCGATAAAATTTAGCACAGGTTCTAACAGTGGGCATTTGAAAATAGCCTTCTATAACTCGTTTTAACACTTAGGCATATTTCATTTATTTTTAACAGAAAAACATTTTTTTTCACCAACTTGGAAAATCCATATCTCACACGTGTGTTCACTAGATTAGGATCCGATAATATGGATAGATGGATAGCTCATCAGAGAAGAGACTCATACTTTTTAATATATTTATTGGCACACACAGAGCCTCTGCCGTGTATTACAAAATGGCTTCTCAGATAGTTTTTTTCAATTTGGAAAATTTATATTTCACACATGTGATCTTTATTACGGATATTAGATCTAGCGATAGATATACAAGTTACAAGATAACATACCCATGCCTTTGGATGAAATTATCTACACAAACACATCTTATGGCGTGCATTTCCAAACTATCTCTTCAATTCTTGATTTTAATACTTGGACACATTTTCATAGTTTATGTTTGGTGGCCATTATGATTTTTCTCATTTTGACAGATATATTCCTTGCACATGTGATCACCAAAAATAAAAATAAAACCATGGATAAGTAGAAAGATATCCAAGGAACAAACCCATTTCATCTGACGAATTTTTGGGCACAGGAACAACATGTGGCAGCCATTTCTAAATGACCTTTTATTACTAGTTTTAACCGTTGGACGACTATGCCATTTTCATGGTGATTTTTTTTATTTCACCAAAAACCTGAACCAATGTCACCAGATGATGTAGAATATCTCACTAATCGCAACACAACTCATTTCACCCTTAGAATATTCTTCCTCTGACCTAGGCATGCATTTTAGTGAACTTGGTGAAGAAAACTGCCTGAACCCTTGTTTTGGCAGATCCATAACTTTCTCCACAAACACTCTTAAGACAAACTGAGACCATGATTAGATATCCAGGTAAACAAGATACATCCTTATAGGATGGGACGGGCATTTTTATTAAGCTATGAATTATGGTGGTCATTTTTCCCAAGGAAAGTTTGACTAATTTTCCTAGAAAGACTTGTTTTGGCAGACCTGTATCTTTTTCTTCGGGCACTTTTTATGTGAAATGAAACCATGGTTAGATAGGTACTTCAACAAGATATGGCATGGAAGGTCAAGTATGGAATTTAATTTTACCAATGAATTATGGTGGGCATTTTCATAAGGCAATTGCTTTAGGGCAATTTTTCATCACTTAGTCATATTTTTTACATAGTCATACTTTATTTTTCTTTAAATTTGCAGCCCTGTATTTTGCACTTGTGAACACTAGAATAAATATGTGATACCATGAATGGATATCCATACAACCAAAGAAAATTTCCATGCCTTTGGATTAATTTGTTGGTTCAAGCACAACAGCTGGTGGGCATTTGAAAATAGCCTTCTGTAACTGTTTTTAACACTTAGGCAGATTTCATTTATTTTTAAAAGGCATCTTGGTAACACCACGTTATCCACCCCCTATTCAAATCATGTGGTACATAATAATTTCTCCAAGATATATGTATTTGTGCTTCATATGTGACATTCAAACCAACTTTAAAGGGACAATGCCAAATCCAAAGGACATGAAGGCGAACATTTTTTTTCTCCAACTTGGAAAATCCATATCTCACACGTGTGTTCACTAGATTAGGATATGATATTATGGATATATGTATAGATCATCAAAGAATATATTCATACTTTTTAATATATTTATTGGTACACACAGAGCCTTTGGCAGGCATCTCAAAATGGCTTCTCAGACAATTTTTTTTTCAATTTGGAAAATTTATATTTCACACATGTGATATTTATTACGAATACTCAACCCAGAGATAGATAGAAAATTTACCATATAATAGACCCACACCACTGTATGCAATTATATACAAAACCACATCCTATGGCGTGCATTTCCAAACCACCTCTTTAATTTATGTTTTTAACACTTACATTTTCATAGTTTATCTTTGGTGGCCATTATGATTTTTTTCATTTTGACAGATGTATTCCTTGCACATGTGATCATAAAAAAGAAAAATAAAACCATGGATAGGTATATATATATCCAAGTAATAGACCCATGTCATCTGATGAATTTTTGGGCACAGGAACAACATGTGGCGGGCATTTCTAAATTACCTTTTATTACTGGTTTTAACACTTGGACAACTTTGCCATTTTCAAGGTGATTTTTTTATTTCACCAAAACCATGAACCAATGTCACCAGATGATGTATAATATCTCACTAAGAACAACACAACTCATTTCACCTTCAGAATATTCTTCCTCGGACCTAGGCGTGCATTTTAGTGAACTTGGTGAAAAAAACCGCTTGAACCCCTATTTTGGTAGATCCATAACTTTCTCCAAAAACACTCTTAAGAAAAAATGATACCATGGTTAGATATATAGGTAAACAATCTACAGCCTTACAAGATGGGGCGTGCATTTTTATTAAGCTATGAATTATGGTGGTCATTTTCCCAAGGAAAATTTGACTAATTTTCCCAAGAAGACTTGTTTTGGTAGACCCGTATCTTTTTCTTTGGACACTTTTTATGAGAAATGAAACCATGGTTAGATAGGTAATTAAATTAGATACAACATGAAAAGTCAAGGCGAGCATTTACTTTTACATATGAATTATAGTGGACATTTTCATAAGGCAACTGCTTTAGGGAAAATTTTCATCACTTAAGTCAATTTTTCATCACCTAGTCATATTTTTTACATAGTCATAATTTATTTTTCTTTAAATTTGCAGCCCTATTTTTTGCACCTGTGAACACCAGAATAAATATGTGAGACCATGGCTGGATAGCCATATCACCAAAGAACATCCCCATGGCTTTGGATTAATCTATTGGCTCAACCACATCCTATATCTCATACTTTATTTTTCTTTATATTTGCAGCCCTGTATTTTGCACTTGTGAACACCAGAATAAATATATGAGACCATGGATGGATAACAATATCACCAAAGAACACCCCCATGCCTTTGGATTAATCTGTTGGCTCAAACATTTTTTTTCTCCAACTTGGAAAATCCATATCTCACATGTGTGTTCACCAGATTAGGATATGATACTATGGATAGACAGATAGATCATCAGAGAAGAGATTCATACTTTTTAATATATTTATTGGAACACAAAGAGCCTCTAGTGGGCATTTTAAAATGGCTTCTCACACAATTTTTTTTTCAATTTGGAAAATTTATATTTCACACATGTGATATTTATTATGGATACTGAACCCAGGGATAGATAGAAATTTTACCATATAACAGACCCACACCTTTGGATGAAATTATATACACAACCACATCCTATGGCATGGATTTCCAAATCACCTCTTCAATTCCCGTTTTTAACACTTGGACACATTTTCATAGTTTATCTTTGGTGGCCATTATGATTTTTCTCATTTTGACAGATGTATTCCTTGCACATATGATCATCAAACATAAAAATAAAACCATGTATATGTGTTATAGCGGATTTCACCACACTAGGTGAATCACACATTGTATGGCCTTCCCCTATCCCGTTGCAGACTCATTATTCCCTATGGACCATTTATTGTCTTTTGATGTATCATTGACCATCCCTAAAAACATTAGAAAAATGATATATGTGGCCTTTTCCCCGATAACCGCGTACATACGCGGATATTCCCTCTATAGTTGCGTACATCGGGATGTGTGCAGAATCCAAAACTGTTGGACCGTTCCTTGCCTTGAATCCGACTCATATGACTCCTGGCCTTCCATATGCCTTGAGATCGCACGGATTCGACCTTTCAGTATCACTTTGGAAAGCTATATAAGGAACCGTTGAGACATTGAAAGCATGAAGAGAGAATTGAGAGTACCGAAACTATAGTCCATTGTTGCCAGAACTATACTTGAGTCTGCATCCCTTTGTCCCTTTGGAGCACTGTTGTGTTCTTCCCAAGCTTGCCTTTGCTAGTGAGCTTGCTATCGGAGTGATGGAGGATTGAGGTGGTGGAGGCCCAAGTGGGGGATTCAATTTCTTCGGTTCGCAGACGGGCTGTCAGAGGTTGTCACTTGTAATCTCTGATTCATATTAATAGAAATATCTTTTCCTGTCCAGTAATGTGTATTTGAATGAATGTTGCATCCATTGGAATATGTCAAATGCTTATACATTATTGATT
Source organism: Pseudotsuga menziesii (assembly GCA_001517045.1). Taxonomy (NCBI): domain Eukaryota; kingdom Viridiplantae; phylum Streptophyta; class Pinopsida; order Pinales; family Pinaceae; genus Pseudotsuga; species Pseudotsuga menziesii. The sequence continues at coordinate 117,825 of LPNX010777075.1, forward strand.
ATATATGCTAGAATAGATCTAACACCATGAACAATGTATTTGAAGTGCTCTCTCTCTCTTGTTTCTGTGTCGGGTATGGGGGCATGTATGCCTGGTAGAGCCTGATTGGTGTGAATTTAGTCTCAGCCTGTCTGTTTGCCTGAATTTGTTGCATCTTTTTCTTCCTGTACGCGGGTTTGTCATTTACAGTCGCGTATACACGCGGGTTCCTCTGGAATTTCCGCGTATACACGTGGGTTCACTGCGCACAGTCACGTATATCCTGGTTTTTACCTTTTTGTGGAAGATTGTGGATTGCTGGGTGAATGCTGTTAGTTGCTGAGTCTCCTTTGGCACTGCCTGAGTCTGTTAAGGCCTCTGTTTTTGACCAGAAACATTTTTTAGCCTAATTTTTTTTTTTAGGAAAGTTCTTGTCATGGCATCTTTGATTTTTTGTTTGAGATTAGTGCATTAGAGTCCTTTGCCTTAGTTCTTTGATGGAATGCTGTTTATGTGTGCTTGCAGAGTCTGGGGTGGTTAGAATCATTCTCTTGCTTTTTGTATCTCTTTATTTTCAAAAAATCCTAAATATTTGCTTATCATCATGCATTGCATTATGCATTTTGCATTGTACTTGCATTAGATCTAGATTTGCTTTGGAGTAATAGTTAGGGATTCATATAGAAAATTTGCATTCAACATTTGAAGAAGAAATTGTGCATTCACGTAGTACGCATACCCTGTTTTCATGGACACAATGCATTTGCATTGATTGTTAGGTGTGCATTTTACTTCTTGTTGCGTCATAACACCATTAGTTGCACGGCCATATCTTATTTTTGAGTAAATAAAGCCAAACTAAAATCAACGCTAAATAAAATGAATTACACTCTTTTTCTTTTTAGGGTGCACCAACAAGCTTAGGTTTTACGATCTTGGAATAGTTCATTGAAAGTTAATTCTCCAAGTTCACTAAACTACAACAACTAGGTGTCTGTCCAGGGAGTGTGTGAAATCCTTTATATAACCAGCGTTCTCAGAAGCTCCTCTCAAAAGGGAGTCAAGCACTAGGCAGTGTGAGCGGTTGTTGATCGGGATAACCCTTGGTTGGTAACTGTGTAGCACCGACGATATAGCTAGGATTGTATTCGTATCTGGGGGCTCTTTCGGGAGTTTCGGGCTTTGCTACCCTGCCCATATGGTCAATCTCGCCTGCGACTGTCCGCCTGAGCGTTGATTATATCGAGGTGACCTTAGTGACCTTACCTAGGATATCGAGGGGGTACATGTAGAGGTTATTCTGCATGTGTCTCGGCCAGGTTGGGGTCGGACAGCACACTCACTATACGCGTTGAAGCTGAGGGCCACAATAATTGGTTTCGAACCTCTGCTTGTGGTGACAAGGGCCTCTCAAGCCTCTCCTAGGCGAGACATACCGGCCACATTCGGGAGCTCACTTATCCAGCCCTTGTTTGCTTACTTTTGGCTTTAGATTTGATAGTGATTTCTCTGTGTACGCTAGTTGGCCTAGGGTTGACGTAAATAGAGACTCTTTGCTTTTTTGTTGAGTCATTGTGGAGTCAGGTGCGGTTCCGCGCCGTTCTCGTCGGTTAGCAGGACTTCCGCCTTCCACTTCTCCTCCTCCTTTGGGAGAGGGGCCTAGTCAGTCCAGGCGGACTATGTCACACATTGATTCACACACCATGGAGGATCATTCAGAGATTATTCCTGACCCACCTCCTCCTATTCGTATTGATGATGGGGAACTTACTCCTACATATGATCCCTCACCTGACCTAGCTGAGATTGGTCCCATTATTTCCCATATAGGATCTTTACATGATAGACCTACTTATACTAGGCCAAATTCCCCATTGACCAGATACCGGTATGGAATGCCGGAAGATGCCGAGACTCATTTTGACCCTCCTAGCACCAGCTATGGTGGTTATGTTACCACTGGTTTTCCTATGCGCGATTTGACATTCCATGTCGAATCTGACTTTGATCCTAACACTATACCTGGGGGCATTCCCATGCCTTACCTTGCAGAGAGGTTTAGGAGTACTAGTCACATTGCACCTTCCATCCCAGCGGTGGAAGCTACATCTTATGTACCTTCTAGGTCTAGAGTTAGTGATCCCATAGCGATACCAGGTTCTAGATGAGTGGCGATAGGAACTAGCACATATCTTCTTACAGAGATTCCTTCATCCTCGCTTCTGAGTTATTCAAATGCGAATCCTCCACCTTACTCTCGTGGTCCTTCAAGTCATCATGTAGCTACGAGTTAGATCCGTATTGCGATTAATAGACCGGTTGTGTCTCAAGTCTACATACCACCCGTTGTTTCGGGGGGTTATGTTCATGTTTCTAGAGGTCAAGTTGCTACTTCTTCGACTTATATCCCTACTTTCGGTATGTATATTCATACTTTCGGAATGTATATCCCTACCTATGGAGTGTCTCATGGGCCATCGCAGCCGATGACCTATGGACCCTACTATGGGGCGCAGTATGGATAGGTCTCTCAACCTTATGGAGGCAGGTATTCACAACCTGCTATGGCTTTGTAGCTCCTACTAGTCAAGGTCCACCTCATTATGCAACTTCCACGCCACCCTATACAGGTCATACAGGAGGAGGTCACTATGGCCAAGGTCATGGTGGTAATCAATCCTATGTGAACCAGGGAGCGGTCCCTAAACCTCATCATGCTAAGCTCCCTTTCCTCGTGACACTCAATTTACCTGACTTATCGAGACTTACGAACGATCCTGTGGCTCATGCCCTGGCTTGGCCGGCTGTCCCTACCAAGCTTCCTTCGGACATACCTAAGTTCGAAGGAAAACTAGGAGAGGATTCGAGTGAACACGTTACGACATTCCACCTATGGTGCTCTTCCAATTCATTGCATCAGGACTCAGTCCGCTTGAGACTATTTCAACGCACCCTTACAGGGCCTGCGGCGAAATGGTACATAGAGTTACCTAGGGGTGCCTTTACTTTGTTTGACGACCTTGCGATGACTTTCCTTAATCACTTCCAGCTACTAGTACGATATGATGTCGGTACTGAACTCTTGTCGACATTTCGGCAAGATAAAGCCACCCATATTTCTGATCATATTCAGGAGTGGCGTAGACAGAAGAGATTAATCAAAGCGTTTATACCACCGGAATTCCTCCTTGAGTGGTTCCTCAAATCGTTATTACCATATATCGCGAAGGATGTCTCCACATCCAGAGTGCAAAATGAGGAACAAGCCATCTTTAGGGCACAGGAACTAGACTTGAGCTATGCCCAGTCTGGTTTGTTATATGAGATTATACCTAATGCCCCTCGTTCTAGTTTCGATCCCAAGGTCAAACCTAGACCACATGCCGATGGCATTGTGGGTAGTGCAAGTAAGAAGCCTGCAGGTTCGGTTGTGAAACAAGTTTCTCAATTGTCAATCAACCAATCTGCCTCGGGACAAGCTACGGTTTCGTCTCAGCCCGTCCAAACGGCGAATGTACTTGCTGTGCAATCGTCCGACCAGAAAGGTAACCGGCAACCTGGACGGAATAGAAAAAATGGTAAAAACAATAATAAGAAGGGTGGGAATAAAAATGAGAATGCCGACAATAATGACAAGAACAATAAAAATGCTGGGGGGGACAAGCAGAATAAGCGTATGGTTAAGTTTCCTTGCAAGATTTGTAAGGACGATCACCTCACTTACTTGTGCCCTAGGATGGATGAAGCTTCGAAGTTCATAGCACAGGGCCCAGCTGTGTTAACAAACCCTTTACCGCATAACCAAAATATGAACTCGAAGTCCCACGATCAATCTAGTGATGATGATCCACCTGAAACTAGTGGTCGTGGGTGCATTAATATGGTCCGTGCCGTGAAAGTTGTGACGCGTGCGAAAGATTATTCTTCGTCACAACCCAACCCAGGTAAAGAACCAGATCCACCAGGAACTCCTTTGCGTATTGAGAAACCTGCGGACAAACCTGAAGCTGCACCTCGCATTCCTAAGGGGGTACTTAAGCGTTCGGGGCATAATCCAAATGCCCGAGCCGCCCAGAACTATTCAGTTGTCAAGGACTTGGGTCATGTCTGCATTGGAGGTGCTTCATAGTTGTCCATCGCAAAGGAAGGCTTTGCTTTCCGCTCTTGGTGTGAATGGTGATGATTCTTCCTCAGTGATCAAGTTTGAAACCGCAGGACATCAGCCTCGCTTGCCCTACTATGTGTCCCTTTTGGTGCATGTAGAATGTCTTAATATGATTGTCAAGCGCACTGTGATTGACGAGGATGCTGCTGATTCTGTGATGTCTTTGTCTTGTTGGAAGGGTCTTGGTTCTCCCGAGTTGTCAAAGTCTACGACCATGTTAACTGCTTTTGATGGGAGATCGTTTAGGCCGCACGGTATCTTTCCTTCTCTTAAAGTCCGTTTGGGGGGGAAGACCGTTGCGATAGAGGTCGAGGTGGTTGATGCGCCCCTTGACTACAATCTCTTACTGGGAAGGAATTGGATGTATAGTATGCAAGCCATTGCGTCTTCCATATTTCGCGTTGTATGCTTTCCTCATAATGGGAAGATTGTGACGATTGATCAGATGTCATTCAAGAATCCGCCTGTTAGTGCATCTTCGGAAGCTTCAGTTCCGAAAGTTGAGCATTCCCAGCCGGCAACTGGGAGTGTCGGTGTAGGTATGTATCCTTCCCTTATGGGAACCTTTAGTTGTCCTACACCCATCCTCATGATAGGAGCTAGTTTCAATGGTGCTTCCACGTCTACGAGATCGGTGCCTTTTCGCACAAGTCATATGGGAGATCCTTGGATTCTTCCTTCACCGAGTTCTTCGAGTGATGCCATTGAGACGAGTGTGCCGTTGCCTGCAGCCATGATTGCTTACCAAGCTAATATTCAATCTGTTGCAGAGCCTTGTTCTTCTTCTTCACGGACAGAGGAAGAAGACCCCTATGTGTTGCCTGCATGGGCAGTACAGTCTTCTCATGCCCACGATTGCCTTGATACGGTTTTCCCTTCAGATGAAGCGATCATCGAGGCTATGTCGGGAGTTGAGCCACCATGGGAGGAACTCCATCATAGATCATATTTCCTTCCAGAGATCAACTTGTTGGAGCATGAGGATTATAGGGAGATTCTTAGACAGAAAGCTGGTAGGCCCATGATTCCATTAAGCTCTCCTGGTCAGATGGCTGATGGAAACATGGCAAACATATCATCAACTATGCCTATCAACATTTCTCGCAACCCTGGTACAGTTGAGAATGTGTACATTGGGGCGGATTGTTCCCAAGATGAGATTCGTGAGTATACCGAGCTGTTCAAGGAATTCCGTGATGTTTTTGCTTGGTCTTACGATGAGATGCCAGGGATTGACCCTCAGATTGTCGAAAATGAGATTAAAACTTACCCCAACGCGAAGCCTGTTCAACAGTGTTTACGTGCGGTAAATCCTAGGAAAGCACCCGCCATAAAGGCAGACATAGAGAAACTATTGAAAGTGGGTTTCATCTTTCCCGTTCCCTTGATGGAGTGGGTTTCAAATCCTGTTCCGGTAGATAGGAAGCAAGGAGCGATCCGTATATGCACTGATTTCCATGATTTAAATCGTGCCCGTCCTAAGGATAACTTCCCCACACCGTTTATTGATCAGATTTTGTATGAGTGTGCGGGTAGCGAGGTGTTCTCCTTTATGGACGGTTTTTCCGGATATAATCAGATTCAAATTAAACCTGAGGACCAACATAAGACCGCATTTATTTGTCCTTGGGGAACATTTGCGTATCGAAAAATGCCTTTCGGCCTTAAAAACGCCAGATCTACTTTTCAGCGGGCGATGACCTTGATTTTCCATGATCTCAAGTCCATTATTGAAGTATTTTTGGATGACCTCGCTGCTCATTCTCGTGTGAGGATGCGTCATTCTTATCACTTGAGATTGGTGTTCGAAAGATGCCGGCACTATGCTGTTAGATTGAATCCTCATAAGTACATCTTTTGTGTGAAATCAGGTCATTTATTAGGATTTATCGTTTCGAAAGAGGGTATAAGAGTCAACCCCTTGAAAGTGGAGGCAATACTTCAGTTGTCTCCCCCGCGAAATATTCGTCATCTTCAGTGTTT